>WURV02181420.1:0-29709 GCA_011762755.2 Epimenia babai
TGCGAGTGCGCTCCACGCGCGGTTCTGGGAGTTCGTCGAAATACTTCAGCCATGCAGGTCGTGCCATCTGCCAAGACCAACACAATTTCTGCCTTCGAAATACCCTCTTCGACCTACTCTACCCCTCTTTTGTGGGACAAAGTGCGCACAAACACACAAAGTGCGATCTGTGGGATGATGCTTCTGGCCCTGGGGGGGCAAGGCCAGCGCCGCCCCGTCTGGGAAGGGTCGCGGCTTTTTGGGCGTAGCCATGCTGACGGAGGGGAAGAAGTCCTTGGTGCGATTAAAACGGTCCACCTGCTCGGCGCCAGTAAACAGGGTTGCCACCAAGGCTACTCGCTGAATTTTACTTCGAAAAACCAGCCCAACCAGGAGCAGAATAAAGAGGGACGCGCCAATGGTTTTGAAAGCGCCCAGCCCTAGTTTGCGAAGCTTACTGCCACGATTCTGTGTTTCGTTTTCTGTCGCCATGACCGCCGCCCCCCCGTCCCTGGCTGGTTTGGCGTTGCGGGGCGACGAATGCAAGGGGGAGAAGCCCGAGGGAGCAGAATGGCAACCTGGTTGGCAGCTGCCTCCGCTGGGCTCCGTTTCAACCCGCGGAAAACGGGACATTTCGCCTGGCCCGTTGGATGGAATAGCTGTTGCTTAGAAATGTGGGAAAGTTGAAAACTACTGAGGTGTGCCATGTCTGCTCCCGCTTTCTCGTCCTATTTTCCGCACGTCCATCTCCTTGGCGTTGGAGCCACTTGCCTGTTCCTTACTGGTTGTGGTGGCAATGGCGAAGATCCCCTGGGTGAGGCAGATAAACCCAAAAACTGCATCCTGATTGGCGATTCGGTTCGTTCCATTCCCATTAAGCGGGACGTTGATATCCTTTTCGTGGTGGACGATTCGCCGACGATGGCGTCGAAGCGAGAGCTCCTGGCGAAATCCGTGCCCGGGTTGCTAGCTGGGCTTGTGGATCCGCCCTGCGTAAAGCGGGACGGCAATTGGAATATCGTGGAGAGCCAACCTGCCGGTAGCGGCGAATGCGCTTTGGGGTTTGGACGGGCTTGGCAGCCGGCCACCAGCCTGCATGTAGGGGTGATCACCTCCAGCCTTGGCGGTCATGGGGCGGATGTGTGTTTTCAAACTGCCGCAGCCTCCGCAGGCGCCCACTTGATAACACCGCCGAAGACCCAACCCGGCGCCCATACCACGGGTGCGTTTGGCCTAAACCCCAACGGCTTTCTTGAATGGATGCCCGCCCACATAGGCTTGCCTGCGGGCAGTCAACCCACAGGCCCTGATTCACTGGCGCAGCTCATCGCAAACCTTTCGAGTGAGGGGTGTGCATATCCGGCTTCGTTGGAGTCTTGGTACCGCTTTCTGGTGGACCCGGAGCCGCCCCTGGCCACTCAACCGCCGGATATGATAGCGGATACGAACTCTTGGCAGCTCGCGCCAGCCGCCTTTCCGGGTGTTGATCAGAACATCTTGGCGCAACGAGAGGCGTTCCTCAGGCCCAACTCCCATCTGCTGGTGGTCAACCTCTCGGACCAAGATGATTGCTCTCTGATTGAAGGCCAGCTGCCGCCCCACGTAGCGGACAAGGAAGGTAACCTTCAGCCTTGGCCCGACCGCTATCACTATGAGGATAATCGCGGCTTTCCTGCCAACCACCTACTGCTTCGAAAAAGCGTTGGCAATGGGCAGACGTATCAGACGCCACGGCCCACCAAGGAATGCGCACAAGATTCCTTTGGTGCCAGTTGCCAGAGCTGCTTTGAGGTGCCAGCTGGACAAAAAGAGGAGCGCGGTTGCGGGGATAGCCAGGAATCTACGGTGCCCATGGGCCTGCGCTGTAGCAACCAACGAGCCCGCTTTGGTATCTCTGGCCTTTACCCTATTCAACGTTATGTGGATGGGCTGTCGAGTGAGAGAATTTACGATCGCCACGGTAAGAGCGTGGAAAATGGCTTGCTGAAGCGTCGAAACCCCGAGCGAATTCGCTACCTCGCCCTTGCGGGGGTACCCTGGCAGGATATTGCCAATGACCCCGCTGATGCTGCGCAAGGACCCCGTCGTGCCAGCTTCATTGATTGGAGTTTGGTCCTTGGGAAGCCCCGGAGCGGGACTCAACCCCGTGATGGGCTCATGGTTGTAACGGAAGATACTCGGCACGGGAGCAATGTTTTGGGTGAGGAACTTGGCGGCCCAGGAACGTGGAATACCATCAATGGCCATGAGTGGAATACGGCGGGCGAGGCCTTGCAGTTTGCGTGCACTTCCGACCTGCCCGCCTCCGTACTGAGTGCATTCGCTTGCAGCGACTACGCCAAGGAGCAATCGCCCCTATGCGATATCCCCGTAAATATGAGTATGAGTCCACCCTTTGGCGGGGGCACGCACACTTATTCCAATACCCAATATCGCGATGGGGCCACACCAGCGCCCCGTCTGCTGCAGGTGGTCAAGGCGCTTTCAGCCCCCACCCCCGAGCTAGGCAGCATATGCGCGCAGCAAACCACCGATCCGAGCTTGGCCGGCTACGGCTATCGCCCCGCTCTGGAGAGCACCCGAAATCACCTTGCCACTCGTGGGTTGCGGCATCTGTGTCTCCCAGAGTCCCTGCCCACTGATGAGTTGGGCCAGGCAAAGGTCTACCTCTTTCAGGTTCGCTACCCGCTCGATGCTGCCGCTCAGCCGAGTGCGGAGGAGCTAGCTCAGTGTCGCCTATGCGATGAGCCAGGCCTAGCGCCCGTGGCTGAGGGGGCGAAGTATTACGCAAAGCGGGCCTGGCTTTCCCACCAGTGCGTTTGCAAACTGGAGCAACGCTCTGGACAGGCGGGCCACGCCTGCATAACTGAAGGCAGTCCGCTCGAGCCGGGCTCCGGCGAGCCCATGCGGGGATGGTGCGTCATTGACCCCAGCACACCTGGGCTTTCCGCCGACGAAGCAGAGCTGTTCACCCAGCATGCTCGAGCATGCTCGAGCATGCATGAGCGGGGAGGAACCTGCAGTTAGACTTCGGGTGTTGATGCCAATAACCGAGGGGCGAGGCGTGCTCTACGTGAACCCAGCTAACTACGACCCCACATGTTATTCGGGGCCGGTCACCTACGATTGATAGGCGCGCAAGTTGAAACCGTTGTGGGGGCCGCCGCGGGCAATGGTTCGTGCGCTAGAAAAAAACGAACGCCAACCTTGTAGTCGGCATATGCAAACTTAGTTGGCATATTAAGGCGACGCCGGCCTCGAAGCGGGCTCCCATCTTCGGGGGGCTATCCCGGACGACCACGGCTGCTCCCCATTCGGACCTCCCCTTTTATCTGAGCAGACATGGCTTATCTCCCTAATAATTTAGAAATTTCTTCTGTGATCGGCTCTGCCAAAACTACGCTTGGAGCAGATTTTTCTCCCCAGGCCAAAGAGCAAAAAATGTGGGCCTTATGTTGGCCTGGCCTTCGCATTGCTTCTCACCACCACCCCTTGCTTCCCACCCGCTCCTTCGGCGGCGGGTCCTGCCATTGACAGCGCGGACGCCCTCTGACTAACGTGCGCGCAACAGAAGTGACTTTCGAGATCACGGGAGGAGTCCCCTCAACATGACCCGCGATATGCAAATGCAAGATTCGACTATTCAAGGCGAGACCGCCTCAACTCCTTCGGTGGTCTCCCGCGCCCGCCGGACGCTAGGCCGGGGCTTCCGCGGCTTGGCCACCGCCGCCGTAGGCACGATGGTGCTCGGCGCCGCCAGCATGGGCTGCCTCAACCGCCCGGTGGCCGACGCGACGCCCACCACCAACAACGTGATCGTGGACCGGGTGTCCATTACCACGGTTAACAAAATCGACATCCTGTTCATGATCGACAACTCGGCGTCGATGGCTGATAAGCAGGCCATTTTGGCCGAGGCCGTGCCGGACTTGGTCAATCGCCTGGTTAACCCCGACTGCGTGAGAAATAACGAGGCGGGAGAGGTGGTTGAGCGCAAGCCCGCTAATATGGACGGCAGCTGCGAGACAGGCCTGGAAAAGGAGTTTACGCCCATTGCCGATATCCACATCGGCGTGGTTACCTCCAGCCTTGGTGGCCACGGCGCGGATATTTGCAGTACTGACCCGAAGGATGACCAAGGCGGTCGCCTACTCACCCGCGGGAAGAAGGACGGGGCCTCTGGTTATATCGACCCTGTGCCCAACTACGAGAACCAGGGTTTCTTGGCCTGGGACCCAGGCGGAAAGAAGAGCCCGCCGGGCGAAAAGGACGCCGTCAACCTGGCTACCAACTTTGCTGACCTGGTGCGCGGCGCCGACCAGAACGGCTGCGGTTACGAAGCCTCGCTCGAAGCTTGGTACCGCTTCTTGGTTGACCCGGCGCCACCCTCCGCGGTGCCCGCTCAGCCCATTGCGGACGGCAAATACATTCCTGCGAAGGTGGGTGATCCTGACTCGACCATCTTGGCCCAGCGCAAAGCCTTCCTACGTGAAGACTCCCTCGTGGCCGTGATTAACCTCTCCGACGAAAATGACTGTTCCACCATTGATGGCGCGTTGCCCGCACAGGTGGAGGGCGCAGACGGCAACATGGGGCCGTGGCCGGAGAGCTACCACATCTCTGATAATCTCGATGCCAACACGAATAAACCGTTTGGTCCGAACTATATTTACAACCAGCAACAGGGGATTACCCTCGCCCGCGGAACGAAGGAATGCGAGACGAACCCCTACAGCGCCGAGTGCATTTCCTGCTTCTTTGTGGACCCCGCGGAGAAAGAAGCACGGGGTTGTAATGTGGCGTTGGAGGACGAGTCCCCCGGCCTGCGTTGTTACAATCAGAAGCGTCGCTACGGCATCGAGACCCTCTACCCGGTGCAGCGTTATATCGACGGCTTGACCAAGAAGCAGATCTATGATCGTGGCGGCAAGCGGGTGGAAAACCCCTTGCTGAAGAACCGTCCCGATGGCTTGGTGTTTTACGCAGGCATCGTCGGTGTGCCTTGGCAGGATATTGCAAAGAACTCTGGGGACCTAGCGGAGGGCTTCAAGACCGCGAGCGAGATCGACTGGGAGTTTATCCTGGGCGATCCCCGCAAGGGCATCGCGCCCAAGGATCCGTTGATGATCGAGACGCCTAACCCCCGTTCGGGCACCAACGTGCTTAAAGAGCCTGTGGGTGCGCCTGGTACCTGGAACAGCATCAACGGTCATGAGTGGGAAACCCAAAAACAGGACTTGCAGTATGCCTGCATCTTCCCGCTGGTGGCTCCCCAGAACATGATGGGCGGCGACTGCGATACCCCGGACACCAACAAGTCTCCCTTGTGTGATGTGCCGACGGATATGAACAACCTCGGGTCCCCGGGTACGAATATGTACACCATGACCCAGTACCGCGCGAAGGCTTATCCCGGCACCCGCTTCTTGCAGCTGCTCAATGGTCTGCCACCTTCCACCTCCATCGTTGCCAGTATTTGTGCAGCGAACGTGACCGACAACACCAAAGCTGACTTCGGTTACCGCCCCGCTGTGTCGGCCATCATTGACCGCCTCAAGACCCAGCTCAAGGGTCGCTGCGTACCGCGTAAGTTGCAGGAGACCGCCGACGGCTCCACCCCCTGCTTGATTGTCGAAGCCCGCTTCGACTCGAACAGCTCCAGCGCCAGCCAGGCGGAAATTGACGCTTGCAAAGCTTGCGACGGCCCCGCCGTCCAGCCCCTCTCCGCTGAGGTGCAAGCTGCACTCAAGGGTGATATTGAGAGCTACCAGTGCCTGTGTGAACTCAAGCAGGTTGCCGGTGATGACCTCAATACCTGCAAGAGTAACCCCGCCGATGTGCTGCCCAAATCTGACGGAAGCGGCAACATCACTGGCTGGTGTTATGTGGATGAGGACGTTCCCGGCCTCAGCCAGGGTGAGAAGGATCAGCGTGGTAGCATCGTATCCAGCTGCCGCTCCGGTGCTGGTCAGATTGACGGCCGCACCATTCGCTTCCTCAATACCAACAGCAGCGGCGCGACCCTCTTCATTACCTGCCTTGGCGGTAATGCCGGCGCTACTTCCGGTGGCGGCGCAGGAGGCTCCTCTGGGGCTGCCGGTTCCTCTGGCGCAAGTGGTTCTTCCGGGGCCGCTGGTTCCGCGGGAACCGCTGGTTCTGCCGGCGGAGCCAACTAAGGCGGACCCTACCCGGCAACGGTCGGTGGGAAATGGGTGAGCCAAGACTGGCCGCTTGAGCCTTCCGCCCTCCGTTTATCAAGGACCCTCCGAAGGATTTCGGAGGGTTTTTTCGGTTAGGGTCGCTGCCTGCCGAATTGGTCATAGCAATCGCTGGGCGAGCCCCTTGAGGCCCCGTTCAAAGGGGCAAAAACCAAGCATTCGGCGGGCTCATGACCCTTGCGCCCCACCGGTGAACCCACTAGCTGTGGGCCTGTGGCGTCCGCTGAAGCTCAGAAACGCATCCTCATCATTGAGGATGAACCGCATATCGCACTAGGCCTGCGAGATGCCCTCGAGTTCGAGGGCTTTCTTGTGACCCACGCCGATACGGGGCAGGGCGGTGTTTCTTCTGCCCGCAACGAAAAGCCCGATGCGATTCTCCTGGACTTGATGTTGCCCGATTTGAATGGTTATCAGGTATGCCAGGAGCTCCGGCGCCTCGACGCATTTACGCCCATCATCATGCTAACGGCCCGCAGCCAGGAAGCGGATAAGATTCGCGGTCTCGATGCTGGCGCCGATGACTACGTCACCAAGCCCTTCAGCATTGGTGAGCTGATTGCGCGTATTCGGGCCATTTTCCGGCGAACCACGAGAGTGCATGAGCCGGCGCGGGAAGTGTTTGATATCGGCGACGCCAAAGTGGATTTGAGCGCTCACTCCATTAGTGTTCGTGGCAGCCGCCATCCCCTATCCTTTTACGAGGTGGAGCTCTTGCGCCTGCTTCACGAACGGGTGGGTACGCCAGTTTCTCGGGATGAGATCCTCTCAAAGGTGTGGGGCCTGGAGAAGCATTCCACCAACCGCACAGTAGACAACTATGTGGTAAAGCTTCGCCGTAAAATTGAGGCAAAGCCGAATAAGCCGCGCTTCATTCTGACGGTTTACGGTTTTGGCTATAAGCTAGCTTCTGCGGACGAGGCATAGTCGCGCGGGCAGACGTGGGCAGAAATTCTGTCATACTCCTTGGGTGACCTCGTTCCTGCGTGCCTTGTTCCTCGCCGCCCCACTTCTGTTTTGGTGCGGTCACAGGGCCCATGCTGGCCAGAAGCCCCCCGTGCGCGAGGGCTTTGTACGCCGCCGCGCCCGGGTCATGCTCGCAAAGGCCACCCGACTGCGTAAAGAGGGGCGGCTACAGGCTGCCCGGGCTGCCGCGGTGGCCTCGCTGTCGGTGGATCCCACGTTCCGAGAGGCGTATTTGGTCCTGGGGCAAATCTTGGAGGAGCTGGGGTTGCCAGCCAGAGCCCTTTGGGTTTATCGGAAAGGGACTGAAAAGGCCCACCCCTTTCCCGAGGGTCTGCGCCGGGCCGCGCGGCTGGCTCACAGCCTTGGTCAGGACCGGGCTGCCACAGAAAGCCTGCAGGCGGCGGATGGCCTGGAAGGCAAAGGGCCGCTGAGTAGCTGGAACACCATGTTGACATGGAGCGCGGAGCGAAAGGCCTGGCCGGAGGCGTTGCGTTGGGCTCGTCGCATTGCCGCGTATCACCGCAAGCGACGGGCGTGGGAAAAGCTCCGCCAGGCCCGCATTCAGGTGCGAGCACTGGTGATTCTAGCGGGGGAATTGGCGCCGACTCGTCAATGGGATGGTGGCGCTTCGCCTGGTCGGCGTCGCATCGCAGCAAGTGCAGAGCGCCTCGGGCTCTAGGCATTTTGGCTAAAGGTAGCCAAAATGTGCGAGTTATCAGTGTGTTGGCTGGCGGTTGCCGCCCAATTTGCGCCCGGGCTGTAATGGCGTCCTCACGACCGCCGTTTCCCAAACTGAAAAAATCTGGATTAATTTGTCAACGCACCGTGTCAAAAGCCTCGACGTGGCAACGTGGTTGTGCCATACGCTGTTCACGGAAGTTGGGGGAACAAATATGTCGAACAAATCTTCAGCGATGAAGCAGTGGCAGGGGAATGCCCAAGCGGCAGGGAAGAAGCATCAGAGCGAGCCGCCGCGCACCCATGTGCGGACCATCTCTCGCAAGCCCAAATCCGAGGGAAAAGAGCCACAAGATCCCACCCTCGCGTGGCTGGATTGGGCGATGTCACAGGAAGTCTCCGTAGACGAAAGGGAGACCTGGGCATCAGATGAATGGCCCAGCGACGAATAAATAGCCCTGCCTCCATGAGGCGATGATTCCCCGATAACGCGCTCGACGCGTTTTTTTTCGTCTTCTAGGCTACTGACTAGATTTTAATAGCCAGGGCCCCTCCCGGCGCAAGGACGAGGGGAGGAGCCGTAGGCAAGCTACTGACTTGTGGTCAGTTGTGCTCCGCTAAAGCCTTTCTGGCCTTATTCCTCTTCGCTGGCTTTGAGCGCCGCCAGCACCCGAAAGTCCTCCAGCGTGGAGGTGTCTCCCGCAGGCTCCTTGCCGGCGGCCACTTCTTTTAGCAAGCGACGCATGATTTTGCCGCTACGGGTTTTCGGAAGAGCGGCGGTAAATCGGATACCGTCCGGGCGGGCGAATTTGCCGATATCCTGGGAAACTTTTCCAATAAGCGCAGCTTTGAGTTCAGCTCCCGCGGTCTGCCCTTCTTTGAGCGTAACGAAGACCACCAGGGCTTGGCCTTTAATAGCGTCGGGGCGACCGACGGCAGCGGCTTCGGCCACAGCGGGGTGGGCCACCAAGGCACTTTCGATTTCCGCCGTGCCGATGCGGTGACCGGACACGTTGAGGACGTCGTCGATGCGCCCTACCACCCAATGGTAGCCGTCATCGTCGAAGCGGGCGCCATCACCGGTGAAGTAGCGCCCGGGCATGGCGCTAAAGTAAGTCTTTTGAAAGCGCTCGTCGTCGCCCCAGACCGTGCGCAGCATCGATGGCCAGGGTTTTTCCAATAGCAACAAGCCGCCTTCGTTGGCAGCGGTCTTTTCGCCATCTTCATGCACGATCGCTGGCGCCACTCCAAACATGGGGAGACCGGCCGCGCCCGGCTTTGCAGGCACCG
Source organism: Epimenia babai (assembly GCA_011762755.2). Classification (NCBI taxonomy): domain Eukaryota; kingdom Metazoa; phylum Mollusca; class Solenogastres; order Cavibelonia; family Epimeniidae; genus Epimenia; species Epimenia babai. The sequence goes on from WURV02181420.1 coordinate 9,132, forward strand.
CGCCTGGCAGGGTGGTGAGCATGATGGAGCCCGTTTCCGTTTGCCACCAAGTGTCCACAATGGGGCAGCGCCCACCGCCAATCACATCCCGGTACCAAATCCAGGCTTCCGGATTGATGGGCTCACCCACTGTGCCCAAGAGCCGCAACGAGGTGAGGTCCGCGGAGTTTGGCCACTTGTCGCCCCACTTCATAAAGGCCCGGATGGCCGTGGGCGCGGTATAGAGAATCGTGACGCCGTGACGCTCAATCAATCGGAAGAAGCGACCCGCGTCAGGGGCATTGGGGGCCCCTTCGTACATCAAGCAAGTGGCGCCGGCACTGAGGGGCCCGTATACCAAATAGGAATGGCCGGTAATCCAACCTACATCGGCGGTACACCAATAGACGTCGTTTTCCTTTAGGTCGAATACATACCGGCTTGAAACGTGGGTTCCCGCTAGGTATCCCGCGGAGGTGTGCAATACGCCCTTGGGTTTGCCCGTAGAGCCAGAGGTATACAGGATAAAGAGCGGGTGCTCCCCGTCCACAATGGTGGCGTCTTTGCTGAGGGTCTTGTCGCGCTTTTTGACGGCGTCGGACCAGAGAATATCCCGTTCACCCAACGTGATTTGCAGCTTGTCGTCGCTCAGCCGGCGATAGACCACGACCGTTTCCACGCTATCGGTGCCCTCGAGCGCCGCGTCTACCACCTCTTTGAGTGCCAAGATCTTGCCGCGCCGGTATACGCCATCTTGGGTGATGACCGCCTTGGCGCCACAGTCGTTGATGCGATCCCGCAAGGCTTCCGCCGCGAAACCGCCGAACACAACGGAGTGAATGGCCCCCAGACGGGCGCACGCCAGCATGGCAATGGCAGCCTCGGGCACCATCCCCATGTAAATGATGACCCGATCGCCCTTTTCCACCCCCTGGCTCGCCAGCGCGCCGGCGAACGCAACCACCCGGCGATGAAGTTCGAAATAGGTGAGGGTGCGAATTTCCGGATCGCCGCCTTGCTCTGGTTCGCCCTCCCAAATCAGCGCAGCCTTATTGCGCCTAGGGGTGGAGAGGTGAGCGTCCAGGCAGGACTCGGTGACGTTTAGCTCGGCTCCGACGAACCACTTTGCGTAGGGCGCCTTCCATTCGCACAAGCTATCCCAAGGCTTGCGGAACACGAGGTCTTTGGTTTCGCGCTTCCAGAAGGATTCGGGGTCGTTGATGCTCTCTGAATAGAGTTTGTCGTAGGCCTCACGGCTGGGCACCAGCGCGCTGGCTTGAAAATCCGCAGGTGGTTCGAAGCTGCGATCTTGGCTGAGGTGGCTTTGGATTTTATTCGATTTTTCCGTAGTCATAGGGACCTCTCGGCTGGGCTATACCAACAGCTGGGTTGGGGCGATCCTTGGGCGCTACGGGGATAACGGGAAAGGCTGTGGCTCTACCAAAGGCCCAAGCCGAGGCGCATGCCAATGCCTACAAAGGCGACTTGGTGCCCCCTGGAATAGGCTGGTTCATGCCCTTGACGGATGCTGCTTGCGCCCGCCCCCGTGCCAAAGACCAGCCCCTCCACGAGCAGCCGGCGCACTTGGCCTTGCACGCCCAATTCCGCGCGCACGAATGCATTGGTACCAGAGAGGGAATGAGGGGCCAAGGGTTGGTCGAGGGGGCGATGGGTAAGGCAGAGCCGGGACAGACCTGCGCCCAGCGTGCCGAACCAGCGCAGCTTGCGGCCGTGGGACATATAGCGCCCCAGGAGGCCAATTTGGGTGGCGCGCAAATCGTAGTTTTCTCGTTGGTTTGCGCAGGGCGTGGATTGGCGCAATTGGCAGCCGGGCCCAACCAGATGGGTGCCGGTGGATGCGTGCATCTCCAGGCCCATATTTTCGTTGAGCATCAGACCTAGCCGAAGCATCGGGTGGGCAGCCTGCCGGCCAAAGAGGGATTCCTCCCCCAATCGGAAGGTCGCCGGGTCACCGAATAGCCAGGCGGAATCAACGCCAACAAATCCGTAGAGGCCAGCCTTTACCGTTGGTTCTTTGGGGGGCTGGTAGGGAAAGGGAGGGGTGGACTTGGGTACGTCGGAGCCGAGCTTTGGGCCTAGGCTCACCACGAGGCGTTTCGGAGCATCCGCGACCGGTTCCACCCGCATGCGGCGATTTGCGTGACCGGGCTTGTACACCAGCACCACGTGGGATTTGCCCGTTGTAAGCTCCCCGCTCCACTCGCCGTATCCTCGGGGCTTGCCGTCGATGGCAATGGCGCCATCGGGGTCGTTCAGACGGATTTCCACCTTGCCCACGGTCGGCTTGAGGTGAACCCGGCGCTCGTGGACGCCTCCGGTTACGGATATGGTCTCCTCAAGGGGTTGATGATACGCCGCCACCCCGGCGAGCTTGTGCTCCCCCACGCTCAGCTCCACGCTGCGTACGCCGGCGCCGAGGATTGGCCGGCCGTCGATGGTTATTTGAGCCTCCGGGGGTTGGACCTCCAAGGTTAGCCGCGCCACAAAGGGCGCCAGATCCTTGAGCGCGCCTTCCACCACTTGCCGCTCGCTCGAGGAGAGACTCTTGCCGTGCTCTCGCAGCAAGAGCCGCAAGCTTGAACTAGCGGCGGCGTAGCGAAAGAGCTGCTTCTGGCAAAGGGCGATATTTTGCAAGGTGGCGGCCCGCGCCTTTAGCGCGTACGAGCGGCGAAAAATGGCCAATGCTTTGGCGTGCTTGCCCTTCTCAAAGTGGGTTACACCCTGGTGGAAGAGCTGGATATCCCGCCCTTCGGATGCCTTCGCCGCGGGAGCTTTCGCCGCCAAAAGGAACCCGCAGGTGAGGGCTATGAGAATGCGCTTCGCGGGCGTCAAAATGGCGTTTTGCGCAGGCGAAGGCCTGAGGCGATACCGGGCTTGGAGGCGGGACGGGGCTTTTTGCTAGCGACCGAAGCTGCCCCACCGGACTTGGCCGGCGGCTTTTGGGGACCGGCGCCCGTTCCGGAACCACTTCTTGAGTCATTTCGTGAGTCATTTCGTGAGTCAATCGAGGCCGGACTCGCACCCTTGGCTGCGGGCAGGGGCCTTAGGGCAATGCGCCAGGTACGCTGTCCTAGAAAGCGCAAGCGGCCATGCCAGGGTGCGTGATGGGGCGCTTCCACCCGAATGGTGTGCTCTTCCAAGGCTCGACCCTGAAGCTTGCGTCCGCGGAGCTCTTTTCCGTCCACCCACACCCGCGCGCTAGGCGGAGAGATGTCCAGCTCCAGCTCCACCGGGGGCGTGGGTTTTGCCTTCGTGCTGGCCGCTGACGAGGAAGCGCTATGCTTCTTATCCGGTGGCTTTGGCCAAAACCAGGCGCTGGACAGGGCAAAGAGGGCCGCGCCTAGAGCCCCCAGCGCGACCAACTGCACGGGCCTTCCGGGAGATTTTGAAGGGGGGCCTTTCGGGGATGGTGAGGCCTCGGAGGTTGGCGTCTCGGAGGCGGCGAGAGGCTTGGCCCCCGAGGCAGGGGTGGCCGAGGCAGGGGCGGCTGAGGCAGCTTTCAGCGCTTGCCAAAAGGCTTCCGCGCTCTCAAAGCGCTCCACTGGCGCCCTCTGCAACGCCCGATCAATAACCTCACAGAGTGCCGCTGGGAAATCCGTCCGCAGAGGGCCCAGGGCCGGCGCATCTTTGGCGCACAGGGCCACAATGGCCGCCTCATAGCTGGAACAGCCCGTGTGTGGCACATGGCCGGTGGCGGCTTCGTAAAGGATAACCGCCGCGGAATAGAGGTCGCTGCGATGGTCGATCGCCTTTTCCCCTTCGGCTTGCTCGGGCGACATATACGTAGCGGTTCCCACCACCACGCCCTCGCGGGTGAGGGGCTCCAGGGGCGCGCTGGAGTTGGTGGCCTTTGCGATGCCAAAATCCACGATTTTTACGTGCATCTGCGGCGCTTGTTCGTCGCTTAGCACCAGGTTTTCTGGCTTGAGGTCCCGGTGCAGAACCCCCGCGTTGTGGGCGTAGGCCAAACCTGCGAGCAGCTGCTCTGCCAAGGTGAGCCAACGCTCCAGCGGCAGCTGGCCAATCTCCTTCAGCTCCGCTCCCAGCGTCGGCCCGGAGAGCAGCTCCATCACCAAATAGGCGGCCTTTCCCTCGCCACCGCCACTATCGAGAACCTCCACAATATGGGGGTGCTTGAGTGCACCGATGGCCCTTGCTTCGCGGAGCAGGCGCGCTTTGCGAAGAGCTTGGTGGGTCGGATCCGCATGGGGCCGAATCACCTTGATGGCCACCGCCTTGCCCATCTGCGCGTGGGTTCCCCGGTAAACTGCGCCCATGCCCCCTTTGCCCAACAGGGCGCCCACCTTCCAACGCTCCCCTACGCTTGGAGGGGGCTCGGCTGCATGCTCGCTCGGCGGGGATGAGGCGGGCGAGCCATAAGATTCGGTGGGAGCTGCGTTCATTGGGGCCGTATGGCAAATCCGGACAAAGGCCTGCTCGGCCGACCCCTGCAGCCTAGCAGCGGGGCCTGCCGGGTTCGTAGGGAAATTGCCAAATGCTGACTCATTTGAGCGCTGACTTATCATGCTCCCGATAGCGTCCCCCTTAGCCCTACTTCTGCGCGAAGCCTAGGCACTAGATGTGGGGCGAAAATGGAGAAAGGCCACACCTTCCTTCGAAGGGTGACCATCTCTGCTGGGCGAGCATCTTCCCAGTGATGCACGCCGGGGAAGCTCCCCGGACGCATGGGCCGCAAGCTCACACGGGTTGCGGCAGGCCGAACGTCGACACGCAGGATGCGCGCCGGGCTGCTTCAGCCAGCGTTGGCCTGGGACAGCTGGTGCAGCTGCTTGGCCAAACGGCTCTTGGTGCGGCTGGCTGCCTTGGCGTGGTAAACGTTCTTGGAAGCGGCCTTGTCGAGGGCCACAGAAGCGGCGGCCACGGCGGCGGTGGCGTCAGCCACGTTGTCGCCTTCGAGGGTGGCGCGGGCTTCTTTTACGAGGCCGCGGACATTGCTACGGACGGCCCGGTTGCGGGCGGTGCGGACGATGCGCTGGCGGTTGCGCTTTTCGGCGGATGCGTGATTTGCCATGTGTAAACTCCGTTTTTGCTCAGCGACGATAACTTGTCGGCAGGCTTTGCGTCAGCGGCCTTGGCGTCATACCCCTCGGGGTGGACGGGGAAAACCGGGGTGGTGCCCAGGCGGCGCGCGGCGCGCTTGGCTTTTTTACCTTGGGCAACGCGCTTGCGGGCGCGAATCGTCTTCGTCTGCTGAGTACAAGAAACCATGGGATACGTCTTTGGGGTTAGTGGCGCGCTGGCGCCGACGTGGGCCGCGGAACGCGGTTTTTGCGTCCCGTTCACAGGGAAGGGCGCGAACCTTTGTCCGACGGGCCTACTCTGTCAAGAGCGAAAACCGCTGGATGCGTGATCTTCCTCGTATCTGGCTTGATCCATCGCGGCCCCGGCGTCTCGCCACCATACTTTCACGTCCCCCACCAGTGCGAGCTTTTCCCCAGCCGAGAGCGTCGCGAAGTTTTCCAGCTTGGTGTACGGGGCCACCCGGGACAGCTCCCGGGCAGCGCGGGCGGCGATTCGAGGGTGGGCGCCCAGCAGCGCTTCAATCAGCCATTCGTTGCGGTGAGTTTGGGAGTGACGTGTCCACCAATCTGCCCAGGCTTCGACATCAAAGCCCTGATCGGTAGCAGTGAGCCTCACCAGGGCCTTGTGGATCAGCTCGTGGTGGGCAGATGCAGAGCGGCGCGCGAGCAGCTTGATCAGCGCCGGCACGCTCGCGGGCAGCCGCAATCGCTCCAATGCCCGCAAGGCGATATCCCGACGCACGGGGGTTTCATAGCGGCTCGAGGCGGTCCGCTCGAGGCCTTGGCGGAGCGGCGTGAGGCTGGGGCGTACATAAGCGTGCAGCCGGCCAGCGCCCACGGCAACTTTGCGGATATCGTCGTCTTTGTCGAAAATGCGCGGCAAGAGCGCCGAGGAAGCCTCGGGGTAGGGGAACTCACCTAGCAGAAAGGTGGAGAAGAGCCGCGCCGAGCGCTTCACATGGGCGCTATGCACAATGAGGAAGGGCAGGGACGTGCGCCGCAGGGCGCTGAGGGCCATAAAGAGCCGGCCCGCATTGGCAGGCCGCACCCGCCCCGCGATGATATCCTCTGGGTCCACGTTCAACGGGCCGGGAAGGTTTTCCAGCAGCGACGGCACGGCGCTTTCCCCCAGTCGGAAGAGTTCCCCCAGGACCTCCTCGATGGGCGCATCGCTGCGCATCAGCCGGTCGAGCACTTCTTTATGCTCTTGGCCCGTATCCACAATGATCGAAGGCAGGTTCCGCGCTTTATGGGCGTTTGGCGGACGCACGGGCGGATGGGAGGACACACGGGAAGGCGGGGAGCTATCGCCCGGCTCGGCGATGCTCTCCGTAACTGGGGCGTCTCCCGATAGCTCGGCCAACACCGCCGCCACCATGGCATCGTCGTGGGCCGCCTCCCCCACCTCGATTTCTGGCTCGGAACCATATTCCGCCGGTCCCGGGAGGGGATCGGATGGGTTGGCCGGTGGTGGTGGGATGGAGCTGGAGCGCAGCGTATTGGGCGCTGGGGGTGCGGCTACGGTGAGTGCATCTGGAGAGTGGGCTCGCAGTTGCTGGGCGACCGGCGGCACCGATTCGCCCGCAGAGGCCCGTGCGAACGCTTCTTCAGCGGTTGCGGGCGCTGCGATGGTCTTGGGGCCTGTGTCCTCCTCGGGCTCTTCCCGGGGAATGGGCGGGGCCGATGGCCTACGCTCCGGCGCGGGGATTGGTCCGCTATCTACGTCGGGCTCTTCGCCGGGATCCGATTCATCGGCGCTCGCCTGCTTTGCGAGGCGCACTTTCTCCGGATGAAAGAGGCCAGCAAGGGCTTGAGGGCCAGCGGGGCTCGGAGGCCGCGGCGCAGAGCCAGGGGCAGGCACGGCGATACCCGGCAAGGTTGCCTTGCGTAGCGCTGCAGCTCCCCGCGCGCGCATCAGTCCGCCACCTTTTTCCCGCTGCTTTTTCCGAAGCAAGCTGGTTTCGAGGGCCTGGCCAACCAAGGAGGCAAAGCTGATCACTTCGCCTACTTGAGAAAGCTCAACTGCTTCAGCGCCGTCGTCCGCGTAGAGCAACGCCAAGGGGCGATCCCTCAGCACCACGGGCAAGATGAGCGCTTCGCCGCCGGGGGTACGTTCCAGCCGCTCCGCGAGATCTTGATCCGCCGCCGTGGATGATAGCCTGGCCCACAGGTGGCTGCCCCGTTGGGCGGCGCGGTGCAGAACGCCGTCCTCTTCGAGGTCAAAGCTAAAGCCCTCAAGGTCGCTGGCGCTGGCGCCGGCCCCAAAGGCTGCCATCACGTTTGCCCGGCCCTTGCGGATTTTGAAGAGCGCGGCGTACTGAAAGAACTGCTTTGCAAAGTCGAAGAAGATGCTCAGCGCTTCCCGGGGATGGGCCGCTTGCTCCAGCTCCGTTTGGGCACCCGCGCGGGTTAGAGGGCCCCGCCGACGCTTCTTGGGTGCCTTGGAAAGGGCGTTATGCTTCGGCAGAAAGAGCGCCAGCCCTTCGCCGCTGTCCGGGCCCTCCTGGCGAATCACCACATCGGTGGGGACACTGACCGGGCCTGTTCCCCGGGCCGGAGGTGGCTTCTCCCCAAGGCTGGGCTTCGCGGAAGAGGCTGGCTCACTGGTGGATGCGGGCGGCCGCGGCAGGGGGGGGGAGGATGCCGGTTGGGCCGAGAGCGCCGCCGAGGAAAGGGTCCGGGGGGGCGCGCTTCGGCGGGAAGGCGGTCCGCCTGAGGGCGCCGCGCGCTGACTGGTGGGCACGGGCAGAGGGGTGGTCAGGCTCGCTGGCGGGCTTTGGGCCCCATCTGCGGCGGCCACGGCCACAGGGGTAGCGGCCTCGGTGAGGGGCGCCGCTTGATTTTCGGAGCTGTCCGAGCTGGGTGGTACCGGGGCCGGGCCTTCTGCTGCTTTGGAGGTTGCGCCGGGATCTGCATCCGTGGGCGAGGCAGCGGCCGCTCGAACTTCGGGCTGAGGCGCCGCGCTGGGGCCTTTGGGCGGAGCGACGGTGAGCGCGCGGGGCGGAGGTTCGGTGCCATCCAAGTGGGCAATAAGCCGCAAGATTCGCCGCTTAGGCTCCAACCCAAAGGCTTGTTCAAGACATTGTTGGATGCGTACATCCGTCGCCGCCCACTGCTTGATTTTGACGCCGTGCTCCCGCTCAAGCTCTTCACAGCGCGCTGCGGAAATCTTCGAAGCCACAGCCAGCTCAAGCAAGCCATCTTCCAACTTGAGCGGCACCCAGTGGGCGTCGCGCATCAGCTGGTGGGGAAGGGCTTCCGCAAGCTCCCCTTCCGGTACTGGCAGGGGGCCCGCTGAGCATGCCCGTAGGTTCAGATGATCCGCCAAGGCCCGGGTGAGGGAATCCTCCGCCCCTGGGCCTAGAATATCCAAAAGATTGGTGGCGAGGTCGCCGCCATAGACGACCTGGAGCGCCAGTGCCTCTTGGACTTGGCGCATGCTGGCGATATCCCGCCCCACGATTAGCGAGGAAAGGGAACTCAACGCCAGCCCCTAACGCGCATCAGCGGTACGAGAGCCCCGAAGGGGCCCATTGAAGGACAATGGGGGCCGCTGATCGCCGTCGTCACGCGCTCGCTCTCTTCGGGTTAGTGCAATCTGGGGAGACTTCGAAAAATCCTGAGTAATTCGGAGGTTAGCGCTAGCGTTCGCTAGCCGTCGGAGCCGACTTTTGCCGGTACCTGAGCCTTCGCCTTCGAGCGAATTACATTGTAGATCCGCATGGGGTGCTCTTTGCCTTTGAGCTGGGCCGGCTCCAGTTCCTCACACTCGAAGCGCCCCCCCAACAAATTGTACGTCGCGTCGCTCACAACAATCTGCCCCGATAGGGCGATGCCACACAAGCGCGCGGAAGTATTCGCGGTATCGCCAATCACGGTGTAGGAAAGGGCCTTCGAGCTACCAACCATACCCGCCACCAGCTCACCGGTATGAATGCCGATTCCGATGCCGATCGGGGGCTTGTTTCGGGAGGCCCGATCGCGGTTGAACGTCCCAAGAATTTCCATGTGTTCCAGAGCGCATTCAACCGCCCGAACTGGGTCGTCGGGATGCTTCACTGGAGCCCCCCACAAGGCCATGATGCCGTCGCCCATGAACTTGTCGAGGGTGCCTTCAAACTTGAAGATGGAGTTAACCATATGCTCGAAGTACTCATTGAGCATCTCGACCACTTCTTGGGGAGGCGTGCCTTCACTCATGCGGGTAAACCCGCGAATATCACTGTTGAAAACCGTGCAGGCCTCAACCAAACGCCCGCCCTTTTCGAGCTTGATGCTTCCATCGGCGATTGCGTCCGCCAGGTTTGGTGCCACCAAGCGTGAGAACTGCTCCCGCTGGACAATCTCCGCCTCGATTTTCTTGGCGAGGATATTGATCTCAATAAACATCGCCGCCTGGTTGGCCATGGCGGTGACCAGCTCCAAGTCCTTCGGCTGGAACTGTGCGAGGGATTCGGAATCCAGCCACAGGATGCCCAGCACCTCGTCCTCGTGCATCAGCGGCACCACGATGGCCGAGCTAATGCGATTAAGAATCATGCTCTTACCCTTGGCCGCCGCAAAATCCATGGCGGCGTCGTGGGTGAGCACCGCTGAGCGCTCCTTCATCACGTGGTTCATGATGGTGGAGGAAACGGTGATGGGCGTCTCGGAGCCATCCCGGCGCCGGCTCACCATGCCCTCCAGCTCCCCGGCCTCATTCTTCAGGAAGATGACGCCGCGGTCGGCCATGGTGAACTTGAAGATGCTCGAAAGGACCTTCTCCAGGAGCTTGATGGTATCCCGCTCTTGGGCCACTTCCCGTGAAAGCTCGTGGGAAAGCCGCAAGCGTTCGTAGTCGTCCCGCAGCTGCTTCGCGTTGTTGGCCAGTTGCTCGAAGGGCACGAACCCCTTTTGCTGCGCACCAATCTGAGTACCGATGGCGCGAGCCTGATCTTGAACCTCAATCCGAGTGCGGTTGAGGGACCCACGGGCGCGGGCAAACGCTGGCGGCATGCCTTGCTGGGGCTGAGCCCCTGGATGCATGCCCGGAGCTTGCCCCGGATGCTGGCCAAACTGAGGCGGAGCGGCGGCTGTGCTCGGCGCTTGGCTCACAGGTTGGCCATGGGGGAAAGGCCGGCTGGGGCTTGCAACGCCGGGCGCGCCTCCTGCTCGTTGGGTACCTGCACCAAAGGGTGTGGGCGCCTTGGGAGCGGTGACGGGCGGTGCGGGGCCTTGCTGCCAGGCGGGCTGAGCGGGGGCTGGCGGCGCCACGGCTGTGGTGCCGTCATCGAAGCGAGCACGGGTGGAGCCGAGGGCAATTTCGTCACCTTGCTGAAGGCGCCGCTCGCCGGCCACGCGCTCCGCATTGATAAAGGTGCCGTTGAGACTGCCGAGGTCCCGCAGAACGAACTCGTTCCCCCGCAGCTCAATGATGCAATGCTCCTTGGAGACAATTTTATCGAGCAGCTGGATGGAGTTGTTCGGGTGACGCCCCAGCGAATTAACAGGGCGCAGCTCGACGATTTTTTGTCCTTCAGCCGTTGCTAGAATAAGCCGCGCCATCTCGTTCCGAAACATACAAGTGTCCCGGGCGGGTCACAACGGTAGACGCATACCCCCCTGCGCTTTGTTGCTAGAGCAACTTGTTTGCATCTGCTTTATCAAGCTGAAATGAAAGAAGAAATACCCGGCTCGCGGCTCTACGAAGTTGCCACTGCAAATTCCCACCTCCCCGCCAAACCTCCACCTGCTGGCAACTGCCATGTGGCGGAATTTCCTTCCCTTCGAGCCTCCCGCGGCTTCGGCGGTTAGCAATCTTGGGGCCAGTCACTTTCACCGGTTGCTTGTGCGTGCCGGCCACCCCCGACGCCCCACTTGCGCGGATGAAAGGGACTTCGATTGGGGCCTTGAGCGAGGCCACGCTGGTGGCGGGCCCCGTTCCCCTTTTGCCCCGCTGGGGCCATTTCGAAATTCGGGACGGGCACTCCGTTCGCCAGTTGCCGCAAATCAAAGGGCCGCGGCCGATGTGCGCTTGCTGAACACCCTCTCCTGAGCTAGGAGCGAGCGACTTTGGGCCCCGGAGATCCCTCCCAGGGCAGCCCAGAACTTTCAACTCCGCGGTAATTTCTAGAACTTGATTCCTTTGCTTCGTCCTATGCGCGTTTTTTCGTCTGCCCGCTCCCGGAAACCCGGGGCAGGGGTGGCGCGGGGAGTGGCCCGAGTAGGCCTTGCGATCCTTGGTGCCACCTTTGTCGCGGGAAGCGCGTGGGCCCAAGACGCGGACAAACGCGCTGACAAGCCCGGAGCAGGCGCCCCGGCGGCAAGTGGATCCGCGGCCGCGCCAGCCGGGTCAGGCGGGGCTCCCACGCCGCCGCCGCCTCCGAAGCGCAAGCAACCGTCGGCGGGCGCAACGCTGCCCCCGAGTGCCGCCGAGAAGGCCCGCAACCTGCCGATCCTCAAGATCGCCGTGGCAGGCAACCGGCGCGTGGCGAAGGAAGACGTACTCACCTACCTGGCGGAGCGCACCGGCCAACCCTTCTCCCCCGAGGTCCTCTACAAGGACGTGCACGAGCTATGGGAGTCGGGCTTCTTTGATGACATCCAGGTGGATTTGGATGCCAGCGATCAGGGCGTGGTGCTCACCTTCGTCGTCCGGGAACGCCCGGCCATCGCCTCCATCGAGTTTAAGGGCAATAGCGAACTCGATAACGAAAAGCTCACCGAAGAGCTCGACGTCAAAGCGGACACCATCCTCAGCTACCCGGCGCTGCGCCGCGGCGTTCAGAAGATTCGCGATCTTTACGCCGAAAAGGGCTTCTTTCTAGCGGAAGCTGAGTTTGAAGTCGTCCCAAAGCGCAACAACGAAGTTGCGGTGCGGTTCACCATTCGTGAGCACGAGCAAGTCTCTGTTCGGCGCATCTCCTTTATTGGAAATGATCAGATCCCCGAATCCGAATTGCGGGAAGTGATGATCACCGGCAAAGGTGGCTTCTTCTCCTTCGGCAGCGGCGGTCCCTTCCGTCAGGATGCCTTCGACCGCGATATCTACATGATATCGTCGATGTATTACGACCGCGGTTTCTTGGGCGTGCAAATCAGCGCCCCGCGGGTGATGCTCACGCCCGATCGAAACGGCATCGAGCTTACCATCGTCGTCGACGAGGGGCCTCAGTACCATATTCGCTCGTTCCGCATTTTCGAGCAGGGCAAAGATGGCGGGGAAGTCGAACCCATCGAAGGCCGCCGACATTTGCGTCAGATGGTGCGGGCGAAGCGTGGCGATGTCTTTAATCGCGCGCAAATGGCAAAGGATCTTCAGCGGGTCCGCACCATGTACCGCGATCACGGCTACGCGAATGCCAAAGCCGATCCCCAGGTGGTCCCAGACCCGGTCACCCACGAAGTGGATATCGTGGTCCCGATTCGCCGTCGGGAGTTGGTCCATTTCCGGCGGATTGAGATTACCGGCAATACCAAAACCCGGGACAAGGTCATCCGCCGTGAGCTGGTGATTTCTGAAGGGGATCTCTTCAGCGAAACGAAGCTCGATATCTCGAAAAAGCGCATCTTGCGGCTGGGCTATTTCGATCGGGCGGATATCTCCACGGCGCAGGTGGGCGGCAAAGATTACGTCGACGTCAACATCGCCGTTTCGGAGCGCCCCACGGGCACATTCCAGGTGGGTGCGGGCTTTAGCTCCATTGAAAACTTTATTGCGACTGCCCAGGTTCAGCAGCAAAACCTCTTTGGTACTGGCCAATCCCTCTCGGTACAGGGGCAGGTATCCGGTTTGCGTCAGCTGATCAATATCCGCTGGTTTGAGCCCTACGTGTGGGATACCCGCTTCTTCTCCAGTATCAATCTCTATGACCAGCTGCGCGTTTATAACGACTTTAGCCAGGCTAGCCGCGGTGGCTCACTGACCTTCGGCTATCCGCTTATCCAGCCCAAGCTTACCGCCTCCCTTACTTATACGCTGCAAAGGGACTTGGTCAGCACCGGCAACTCGTCCACGTTCTTGGGCACATCTAGCCAGGTAAGCGTGTTTCGGCGGCTGCCCCTCGCCAACCTTTTTAACGACGGCATCACCTCAAGTATGCGGCCGGCGCTCACCTACGATACCCGAAATAACCGGCTCTTTCCGTCAAAGGGTATCTTCTTGCGCGGTTCCGTTGAGCTAGCGAGCCCGGCGTTCGGCACCACGAACGAGTTTTTGCGTTACCGCACAACCGCCCGGTTCTATTACCCACTAGGCAAGGGCTTTGTGGTCAAGATGAACTCCAATGGCGGCTTGGTAACCAGCCCAAACCCCGAAGGCGTGCCGATTTTTGCCCGCTTCTTCCTGGGTGGTATTGTGGATGTGCGTGGTTTCAACCTGCGTACCATTGGCCCACGATTGCCGCTTAACTCGTCCCTTGACCCCAATAGTATACCGATTCCCAACGGCGCCAATATTGGCGGTAACCTGATGTACTATCAGAATGTGGAATTTGAGTTTCCCATTGTGCAGAAAGTGGGCATTCGGGGCGTGCTCTTCACCGATGCGGGCAACGCTTGGAACTTGGAGCAGCTTTACTGCGATGCCGCGGGCGGTGGGAGCATCAACGGCGTATCAGGTGCCTTTGGGGGCAGAAGCCCGAGCGTGACCGACCCCTGTTTCTCTTTTCCCAATAGCCTGGCCCAGCTGCGCACCTCTTACGGCTTTGGCATTCGTTGGTTCTCGCCTCTTGGTCCCTTGCGGTTTGAATGGGGTTACCCCTTCTCGCCTCTGCCTTACGAACGGGCGAGCAACTTCCAGTTTACCATTGGCAACTTCTTCTGAGCGAAGGCCTGGTCTGCTCCTAGCGCTGGCGTTGGTCGCTTGCGGCGGCGGGGGTTGTGCCTGCAAAAAGACCTCGAAACCGGTGCCCGTTGCGAAGGGCAGCGCTTCTGTTCGTCCAAAGTCTCCTCCGGGCGCGGGGTCGGCTTCGGTCTCAGCTTCCGCCGCGCCAAGTGCTTCCCCTGCAGCTTCGGCGGTGGACACGTTGGCGGAGCGCAAACGCTTGGAGAAGGTCATCGCTCGGCTGGGTGAGGCAGTGGAAGCCAAGCAGCCCGATCGCTGCGCCGAGCAGGGGAAGTTGGTGCGGGCGATTTTCAAGGGGCTTCCAAAGACAGCGTCCGAGGCCCGCTCCCGGGCCCAGCACGGGTTGCTGATGACCGCATCGTGCTTGGGGGATGCTGGCCGTTGCAGGGAAGCCACCCCTTATTACGAGGCATTTTTTACGGCCCAACAGGGCGATCTGGCCAAAGCGGGCAAGCCCCAGGCCAGCAGCGTTGCAGTGCTTATGAAGGCCGCTTTGGGGGGCCACCCCTGCAAACGCTGAGGGGCTTCCGCGCCGCTTGTCAGGGTTTGATGACGGTTTTGGCCAGTTGGGCCTGGATTTAGACACCCACTAGCGGAGATAATGTCTCCATGCGTCGGACCCTTACTCCCCTCCTTCCCTTGCTCGTTCTCTCGCTGGGCGTTGCCGCTCACCTTGCTGGCTGCGGTCACGATGACGAACAATTTGAAGTAAACGCGGAGCTGCCCCAGACCGCTGTCGGTCCCTTGGGCGGGGGGATGGAACCCCTTGGCGGCTCTGCGGGTTCTGCTGGCGCGGCGGGTAGTGCCGGAGCCGCTGGCAGCGCAGGTGCGGCGGGCAACGGGGGCAGCGCAGGCGCCGGTGGTGGATCGTCGAACTGTGTTTTGCCCACTGCAGGGGACGCAAAGCTGAGGGTCGGTAATCTCGTCCCGGAGGACGGTGCGGTGGACGTTTGCATCAAGGCCGCCGCCGATGCCGACTACTCCATGGCGAAGCCGGTGCTCTCGAGCGCCGATGCCAGTTGCCCCATGGGCTTTTCCTTTCCCCAAATCTCTGCTCCCTTTGGGGTAGCAGCGGGCACCTGGGACGTGAAATACATCGCAGGGGGTGGCGACTGCACCGCCATGGCCTTGGCGGAAGCCAAGGGGGTCGCCATTGCGGCGGGTGAGGCCAAGTCGGTGCTCTATCTGGGCGGCAATAACGAACCCAAAGAAGCTCTCACCTACGCTGACCAAGCCATGCCCGTAGCTGGCGCCGCTAGCCTCAGGTTTATTCACGCCGCTCCCGGCACCGGCGCCGTGGACGTGGGCAGCACCGCTGCCGCCACGCTGCCCACCACCATGGCTTTGGCGGTATTCTCGAACGTGGCCTACAAGGGCATTCCTGCGAAGGGTCCCACGCCCTTGGGGCCTACAGTCAATGTGGATGATAAGGGCTACGCTCCTGTTACTCCCCTCGGGAGCGGCGTTGCCGTGGGCGCCTCCTTGACGGGCACCATGCCGGCGGTTGCGGCCACCAGCGCCGACTTGGTGGCCGACAGCATGACCACTGCCTACGCTGTGGGTATTTCCGGCGATGCAAACCGGCCCCTCGCTGCCTTGCTATGCGATGAGTTGAATACCGCCGGGCATCTCACCGCTTGCAAGTTAGCGGGGCTTGGCGGCCTTCGTTCTCCCCGGCCACCCTTTGGGCCTTGCCTGACCCAAGCGGGGACTATTAATAGGCGCTTGCCACAATTTCGTTTGAAGGCGCCCCAAGTCCGCCGCAACGTACGATATGCTTCGCTTTGTCCTTAGCCAGCCGTTCGTCCCTCTCGTAAGCGTGGCATGTGCAGGGTCACTGATGATGGTGGGCTGCGGGGCCAAGTCTACCTCCAATGCCGTGGACCAAGGCGTTGCTGGTAGCGCCGGCGTGTCTGGCGCTGGGGGAGGTGTTGGGGGAAGCTCCGGCGCAGGCGGCGGCGCTTCCGGTGCAGCGGGCTCCGAAGCTTACGCCCCCGATTGGCAAACCTTCGTGACCCACGGCGAATGCGAGCTCCAGGAGCTTGCCAACCCAGAGGGCGCTCGCCTCTTCGGTTGGCGGGCCTGTCCCGGCGAGGCCCAATGTGAATACGCCGACGTGGGCATGGGCAACCTGCTCTCCACGGGGAAGATGCTCGTTCAAACCACCCGCGCGTATGAGTCCGGTGGCCGTGTGGTGCTCGAGCTCAAGCCTTCGGGGGACCGCACTTACTTCGCGTTCGCGAGGGACGACGGTTCCCTCTATCAGGCGTATGGCTCCCGGTATCAAACCAACCAGGAATCCTGTTTTCCAAGCCGCGGAGCGTCCGTAGGCGATCAGCTGGTGGTTTCCTTCAATCATCGCCAGACGGGCGACACGCTTTATATCTACCACTATGCGAAAGCCTCCCTGACCACTGGGAAACCCGAGGCTTTTGGGCAAGACCCATGGCCACTCATCTTTCCCACAGGTGCTCCAACAGGGCCGGGCACGCCCGTTATGCGCTTGACGCCAACCCATGTACTTTTGACCCACACGGGCGAAAAAAGCATTGTCAGCATGGGGTTGGGGGAGCCACCGGCGCCTAAGCTGATAGCCCAAAGCGCGGACAAGCCGCCGGGGGGAATAGAGGTTGGCTCTTTCGGCGAATCGGCCTGGCTTACGGCCTATACCCTATCCGGCGCACAGGAGCCTGAGACCTGGCTCGCCCTGACCGAGGGCGATCAGATCACATCCATTCCCCTTAAGAGTACTCCCCAGCGCGAAGTTGGCTCGTTGCGTTATGCCAATAAGCATATGGGCTGGCTCCAGTGGAAGCCGCCATCTACCCCAGGCGCACCCGCCACAGACATTGAACTTTGGGCTTCCCCCACGTCAACCAACGCCGACGGGCTTTCCCCTTGGAAAATCGCAGATATTGCCTCCAGCGGCAGCGCCAAATCGGACCCAAGCAGGTATGTGGCGGGCTATAGCCACTATGCCACGGGGAGTGGCAGCAAGATTCGCGTTTGGAACCTCGCAAATAGCGCGCTTACCACCTTTGCGGCGCCCGAGGATTGTCCCATCACGGCCCTCAAGGGCATCACGCGCAAGTATGTATGGGCGTATTGCTCCCTAGCCCAAAAGGAAAATAACGTACTCGTCCGCTATCCCCTCACCGACCCGGCAGCTGACTGACGCTGCAGCGGACGTTAGCGGCTAACTTATCCGGATGAAACGAGTCCAACAAGGTTGGGTCCTGAAGCAGCCCGCGCTCAATCCAACTGGCCATGGCCTCACCGTCGTAGTAGCGCTCTTCCACAACTTTGCCTCGCGCCCAGCGTTGCCACACGAGGCCGTTAATCTGCTGAACCTTGCTACTGGTGCTGAAGCTTGTGCGATTACGGAAAACGCACAAGGGTTCTTCTGGGTGGATGCATAGGTCGGTGATGCGGCCTTCGATGGACACAGCCTGAGCAGCGTCCGCGCCGAATAGGTCATCGTTCGCGTACATGACGCCATCTGGCGCGAAGCTGGCGTCCAAGGCTTCCAGGGGCAGGCCCTCGTTGAGCAGGCGGATCTGTGTCTCGATGGCTGCGAGGAGTTCAGGATTTTCGTTCGTCATATGGGCGTGGGTAGGCGTAGCGTTAGGTGAGAACCCATTTCGGTGTGACCGGGCGGCGTCGCGGCTTGTCCCGCGCGAGAGGCCACTTCTGAGGGTCCGAGGAAACCCTCCAAACGAGAACTCAGTGCTTGGGTTGGCTAGTGGCAGCGGCGGCGCAGTCTGCGTAACGGATCTCAGCAGGACAGGCTCGTCAGCTCCGCGAGCCATCCAAATTAGAAGACTTCAAATGGACTTAGACTTGCAGCGGTTTCGTCGTCCCCAAGGTTTTGCGTATTTTCGCTGCCCAGGGCGCCATCGGCGCCAAAACCCCAGCAGGCCACAGTTCCCCCTTCCAGGAGGGCGCATGTGTGGTTGTCGCCCGCCACGACCTGGATGGCCTTCTTTGCGAAAGTAATCGCGACGATCCCGGCGGGGGTTTCATCGTCGCCGATCTGATTCGCGTTCCCGTAACCCAGTTGGCCAAGTGCGCCCCAACCCCAGCACCGAATGCTGCCGCTCTCCAGTAGCGCGCATGAGTGGTCTCCTGCAGCGGAGATGCCTGTTGCTTTTTCGCCTAGGCTGACGTCGCCCACCGTGGAAGGATGCTCGTCGTCGCCGACGTCGACTACCGAAGCGTACCCCAACCGCCCGTGCTCCCCCTGGCCCCAGCAGCGAACCCCACCAGTTGTCGTGAGTACGCAAGCATGGTCACCCCCCACAAATATCTCTGAGGCCTTTGCACCCAGGTCGAGGAATCCAACAGTTGCTGGCTTTTCGTCGTCCCCGATCGCGTCCACGTTCCCATAGCCGTTTTTGCCGTGGCTTCCGCCGCCCCAGCACTTCACGTCACCCGAGGTCGCGAGAACGCATGTGGTTCCAAACCCCATGGCGACCTGTTTTACGGGCGTGCCAACGTCAACGTTTCCGGCGCTAGCGGGCGATTCATCATCACCAATGCTTGCGATATTGCCATAACCAAGCTGCCCAAACTGGCCGAAGCCCCAACAGCGCAGCGCTCCCCCCGCCACAATAACGCAAGAATGGAAACCTCCCGAGGAAAGGTCTTCGGCTTTCCCGCCGAGGAACACCGTCGCTGATGCGCTCGGGGATCCCGTGTCCCCCACTGAGGATGTATTTGCCAAGCCAAGCTGACCGCGATCGTTCTTTCCCCAGCAGCGTACATCTCCCGTCTCTAGCAGGGCGCAAGTATGTTCATAGCCGGACGTGATCTTTGTAACCTTTGCGCCTACATCCACGTTCGGCAAACTCAACACGCTCTCGCTATCGCCGCGGTTCTTAGTATCCCCCAGGCCCAGTTGCCCGCTTTCGTTCCATCCCCAGCACTTGACGTTGCCCTTGTTGGAAAGAGCGCACGTGTGACGGCCCCAGGAGCTGAGTGAAACTGCGGATTCCTTCGCCGGTGCGCCTCCAGAACCAGCTGTGCCAGCGGCTCCGGCCATGCCCGCGCTTCCTGCAGCGCCCGAACTTCCTGCAGCGCCCGAACTTCCTGCAGCGCCCGCGCTACCGCCGGAGCCCGCCATTCCTGAAGAGCCCCCGCCACCTGAGCTACCTGCGGAACCGGCCTTGCCAGCAGTGCCTCCGCTGCCGGAAGAGCCCGCGGAAGCGCCCGAGCCAGCGGTTCCGCTGCTGCCAGCCGTGCCCGCCGCACCTCCAGAGGGCGAGGTCGGTGTCTCGTCTGTGCCACCGCAGGCTGACAGATGGATCAATAGTGCAAGCCCTGTGGCAGCGGCGTGCGGTAGGGGTGCCCTCCAGTAAATGGGTTTTGCGGAAACCATAGCTTTGTTCCTTCCTCGTTCTCTTGCCAGAGATGCTCAACCTAAACTTTCAGAGAATATCTATGCTGCCATAGGCCGCGGGCGCGGCCGTGGATCCTACCTTTACCGTATTCCCGTATCCCAGCGCGCCCAGGTTCGCGAACCCCCAACAGCGAACTTCACCCGATACGAGCAGCGCACATGTGTGGCTTCCACCCGCGACGAGTTGCTTCACCGCTCCGCCCACCTCTACGTCCATTTGGATGGGGGGTTCGTCATCGCCAATGGGGTTCGTGTTGCCGTACCCTAGCTGACCATCTTCATTTCGCCCCCAACACCGAACCGTATCCGACTCCGTAACGATACACACGTGGTTCCCCCCTTGCGCCAGACCCTTCGCCTTCGCCCCGATGGCTACGGCGGGCACCGAATCGGGCGTTTCGTCGTCGCCGACGTGTTGCTTGTTTCCCTGGCCAAGTCGACCTTCCTCGCCGTAGCCCCAGCAACGAACGTCGCCCGACGTAAGGAGAGCACAGGACTGGGTGAGTCCAGCAGCGGCGGCTCCCAGTTTTAGGGGCTCAACGGATGATGGCTGCTCATCATCCCCAATGGTGTCCTGGTTCCCCTGGCCCGTAGTACCATTGAGACCAAGCCCCCAGCAGCTGATTTTCCCGGTATCCCAGCGGGTGCAGGTGTGGCGCCAACCGGCTGCGACTTGGACCACCTTTCCACCTACCGAAATGTCGCCTGCCGCTGCGGCGGTTTCGTCGTCTCCGATGTTTGGTGAGTTGGGGTAGCCCAACTTGCCCGTCTCGCTTCTGCCCCAACATCGGAGTTTGCCGCCTTCAAGAACGATGCAGGTATGGTCAACCCCGGCCGTAACTTGCAGAATTTTCGGGAGGTTGGCGCCCAACTGCACCGGGCCAACCATTGCTGGTGTGTTCGTTGGTGTATCCCCGACGGATTGTGTATTGCCGTAGCCCAGCTGGCCGTACTCATTGTTTCCCCAGCAGTAGAGCTTGTTGCCTTCCACAATCGCGCAAGTGTGGGATTGGCCAAGAGCCGCAGATACGACCTTACCACCTACGTCGATATCTCCTGCTGACTTCGGAGTTTCGTTGTCGCCGATATTCTCTTTGTTACCGTAGCCCAATTGACCGTGACTATTACGGCCCCAACAGCGGAGCCGCCCCCCCGTCAGCAGCGCGCAAGTGTGGTCTGCCGCCGGGCCGCTAAAGATGGCTTCGACGGACTCTCCGCCCGCGCTCCCCGCAGCCCCAGCGCTTCCACCGTCGCCAGCGGAGCCCGCGCTTCCCGCAGCGCCGCCCTGGGCGCCAGCGCTTCCACCATCTCCAG
>WURV02181432.1:0-13233 GCA_011762755.2 Epimenia babai
TCGGTCATGTTCAACAACCGTAGCATCGGAATATCGCTCATTTGGCCTTCTCCACACCCGAACACGACCGTCAATGATGTCTAGACAGAACCTGAACTCATCTGGAAATATTACAGTACTCAGTTGGGCTTAGGTCCAGGAGACATGCTCTCGACACCAGTCATATCGATGTTGTCTGTGCTGTGGAGTGAGTGCGATGCGTATAACTGGTTCGCGAGCCCTCAATTTCGGGTCATGCAACCTCTTCCTGATGATATGGTGGATACACGAACTCCTGGTGCATATCTCAGGTTATTCGGCAAGGTTGTAGCTGAGGACGTGCGATGTTTTACAGGGGAGATGGTAATGTATCGGTCTTGTGCACGGGTTGCAACTCGGTAGCGTCCTGTACCATGTCGTATGTTGGCTGTACCAGTAGCCTGATAGCGATTCCAACGCACGGAATTCACGAGCCACATGTCGCGGGGACATGACAGCCTTGACCATGCCTATCCCTCTATTCAGATCTTCTGACGCCAAATGACGATATCGTCTTGGAAGCATTCAGGTACATACACCTAACAACTACTAAAACACTGCTTCTAATGTTAGAAATTCAGTGTGAACAGTCCAAGTCAAATTCACAAACTGAGCTAATGTGCTGTAAAATGTTGTATATGGGCTTGGCTTACTATAACCTCGAGCGGTCAACATGTGAAACATGTACTCTTCAATCTTCAACAAGACCCAAGCTCTCTTAATTATCAATTACATTTGGATTCATAATGTATTATACATATATTTTTGTTTATTATTTTATATTATATGGGTGATTTTTAAGAAGTTTTGAGTAGTATACAGACAATCGTTAAACAGTACGCAGTCAGGTTTTATTAGCCAGTACGCAGTCATACAATGGAAACTAAAGTCGTTAGCCATTATAGTAATGTAAAGGAGAGGCGCTAGGTCGTATACAGTCCAATAATGCTAACGGGATCCGGTAGTCTGTCTACAGCCTTGTTATGTAAACGGAAGTAGTTAGCGAGTATAGAGGAATAGTAATTAAAAAAAGGTGAAGGCGAGGTTTCGGTGCTACTTTATAATTGAATGTCAGTCGCACGTACAACATTGCCCTGTTACATCCCTAGGATATTTTTACAAAAAACCATTCCCCGACAAATCTATCTCAATATTCAAGCACGACAATTTTGCTCATTTCCTATTGTGGGAGGCGTGGGAAAAAAACGCGGGTTTATGCTGGTTCGAACTCGCAACCTCTCGCGTGAAAGGCAGCGCTTCTAACCACTGCACCACTGGCGCCAAAGTAATGAACGCCGTTCGTTAGATTTACAGTCACTGTGTTAACTGGCGTATTATTCTCGTATAATTTACCTCAAAAAATCGCGTGAAATGTTTCCCACTGATGTTGTATAGATTTGGATGGCTAGCAATGAACTGTTTCCCTTTTATCTTGGTCACGTTAAAAGACATATTTGAGGCTTGTTCCTTCTGAAAAGATAAAACTGATTATCTGGTAGATCGACAATAATGCAGTCGTTGAGATTAAGCGCAGCCATTTTTGTGGGGCAAAGCATTCAAATGATTGTCAAACTATTCCTGTTGGAATGTACAACATAGCTTAATATATTGTAAAGGTCTATAAATTAAACTGAGGATTACAGTTACGAGCCTTTTCAAGGCTATAGGGAAAATAGAAGGTGCCCGTATCCGCGAGCGTGCGTAATAGTGAATTTACAGAATCCGATTTTTTCGGCTCCCGCTCCCGCCTCCGATAAGTCGGAAGGTCATTTACACTATCCGTCTGACATTTCTGATTACTCGCCGGTCCGAAAGTCACATGATACCACTTTTACAAAATGGCGAATTACCTTAGTGAGGATGACAGTTCCTGTAAACAATTCGATACAAATTTGGTAGCTGCCTTTTTCTTAAACTTCTTTGTCTACTTTTAAAATAGTCGGCACTGCTTTCATCCCACAAACATCGATGTTCATGGAAAAGCGACACGAGAAGTTCGGTCTGCTCATCACTTAACTTTAAATCTAAACGCGGCGCCATATTGTATAAAAAATGTGTTGCGAGGGCGAATATCACGTGAACAACACTGTTCATTCATTGGTTGACGCTCCCGCTCCCGCTCCCAACAAATTTAGAACTCGTCCGAAATTCAAAACGGATCCGTTTTTCACGAGAGACGGCGGCGGGAGCGGGAGTGGGAGCCGAAAAATCGGATAATGTGAATCCACTATAAAAGTTAAAATGAGGTGGACTCGAACATATTTGATTAAAGTGGTCTTATTAACCATAAAAACACAAAATTGTTGAGTCCCTTGAGATACATGCGATACATGGAAGAACAATACGAGCACGAAATGACAGGTCGTGTATGCAATACGTGAAGCGTCAATACACGCAAGAACGACACGTCGCATATGCTATGCCTGGAGCGACAATGTGGCACAGAACGACACGTCGCATATGCTACGCCTGGAACGACAATATGGCACAAAGCGACACGTCGCATATGCTATAAATGAAGTGCGAAACCACACGCATTCAATATACATGGAGCAACGACACGAGCGTGAAACAATACGCCGAGAATGCTATGTTGCGAATAATGTCAAACGATGCGAAGAATAGTTTTAGGTTTCAAGGTGATAAAAGACCTTGAAATAACGATCCATGACGAGAAACGGACAGCGGAACGTCGGTCTGCCATTCATTGGGTTAATACGAATTCTCAACCGTTTCGCCTCTTCAAACGACATTCCATGGAGCTTCCGACACATATTCTGCAATAATTTGACGTATATAAGAGAATAAAGTCAGAAAATTCATCACGCCGCATTGTCATGAATGAATGAAGGTTACCTGTCGACCCAGATACGAGAAATACAACAATGATACCCATCCCATTTGAATAACAGACTAAGTCGAGATTTATACGAGTTTTCGTACATCAAAGATATTTCATCGGGTGCATCTGACGGCTTTACTGCATGCGATATAAGAAATCTGAACTCGCGCAAATCTCAATATCAGTTCCTGCGAATTTCTAGTATTTGCGATATACCTAACACGGCCATCCACCCGCACACGTCTACTCTGCCTCGGTGGTCTGCACGGCGGTTATTTTCGCACCATGATTAATGAAGGTGACATAATACTGACATCTTGTGGGCCCGATTATATATATAAGCTCGTTTTTTAAAGAGGCAATGACAGCATATTCTACGAGCAAATTCCTTACGTTTCTACAGACACACGTGTAGCTAGACAAGTGTTTTTTTATTCCTCGTATTTGGTACACATAACTGTTACGAATATCGTTTGATGGGATAGTTTAACTGTAACGAAAGAGGCCGTCTGTTGTCCCACGTGGACTCATTAACCGATTCGGTGTCTCGCGATTAAATGCAACATCAGTTAGTAAAATGTTTCTGACCAGTATCGTCCATTGTATAACTTCGTTGTTGAGATCAAAGTCGGGTTTCCAGCTCGTTTTGCCCCTGCACGGCGTGACTTTGAACTCACGCGGGTGGCATCTGGTAACGTCCTGCATGTGGATTCCCCATACAATGGCTACCTTTATCAGTTTATTAACATCTTGCTTGTAGAACGCGGTTGCACTTTTCTCGAGGAAACGCTGCGAAAATAAGCGAGCTTATCGCAAAATATTGTTTTGATAGCATGACCGTGAATACTACACGGAGATTCTATAATAAACGGTAGTAGTGTTCGTAAAAGGGAGGAATACGGGTGATTCAATGTACTCTAACAGATGTACTAACATAAAATTACACAATAGATCAATTTATAAAGCGGAGAATCTTGCGAGAGCGATAGCTCAAGAACCAAAAGGCGAGGATTTGAATGTCCTGTTGTGTTTTTTTTTATTACGGATTCCTGGGAAAAAAATTATGTTCAATAACTAATATCGTGATACAGTGGTCGCCCAATATGCAGCGACTAGGCTGTCGGTCTATAAACGTTCGACTTGAATTACTGGAGGTTGGGGTTAGATGGGAGAACAGAGGCGGGAAGGTTGTTACAGAGGGAAGCAGTTTTAGGTATAAAAGAACTGACTACGATTTCTGTAGAAATTCTAGGTTGTTGAACAGCTCGATGGTGGATGTTTGAAGAGAACCGGGTCCTTAATGGTTGGTAGAATGACGACCTGATCTAGTGTAGTTCTGAGGAGCAACACTTTTTATGAACAATTGGTAAAACAATAACATAACTTAAGGTCCGATTTTATAGATGGCATCTTATCACAGAATTACGCCAATTCGTCTCTCTCTATATATTGCGATAAAATGTATCCTGCTTTTGAAGCTGATATATCAACTAAAACTGTACTTGTAACGTCTCGGTGGAACAGGAAAGGTTAGTTAGCGACCTTGTAATGTTGTGCCCATACTTCATTGATATGTATATATACCGTTTAGTTCTTACGGATAAAGTACGTGGATGGCAGGGACAGAAGATTAATTTGAAGAGTACATTATAATCCGCAATCACCAGGCCTTGTAAATGAGATAAGTCGCTTTTATTCTAGCAAGTGTAATAAACTGTTAATAGAAAATGACAATAAAATATCATGTGTGGAAATGTCAAAAATATACGTATAGACTTTAGCTTTTAGTTAACATTTGGTCAGCAATTTTCAAGAAGTGTTTCTAGAATATATGTTTAGTAGTGAATTTGATTATTGATTGAACGGGGTAGACATGGCAAATCTAGAGATTAATTACGTCGGAGGGATGTCCTTTCCTAAAGATCTGGGGCGGCTTTTCGTCAGCTGTGAGCTTCGTGAGGTAATAGGCCAAAACGCTGATTATGGCAGCGTAGAAAGTGAGCACGCACACTTGGAATACTCGGTTGTCAACCAGGCGAAAGTACGGCCCGGAAAGTATTCGCACGACGAGGCGGTGTGTCTGGGGAGGGAACGACAATGTAGGTTAACCTCCTGTCCAAGAATCATCTCCGATTGATTGTTTAGAGAAAGCGTAGACATGATCTAGCCCGGTAGAGACGTTTCAAGCATCAAAGCTGTGAAAGGGAGGTCATCCTAGTAAGACTATACGGAATGTTGCTACGACGTCAAAGCGAGATGCCATCACGGTCGCAAGGGCATCGACATTCTTTAAGAAACAAACAGGAAATATTAAAGTGACTATTAGTAAATGACTAGTAACACATACGGTATAGCGGCGATCTCGAATTGTCAGATGTATAGTTTCTCCATAATCACTACATGGAATATTATCAATACCGTATGCATGTCTAATGTGTCAATATAAATAAACAGTATATAATACATTATAGAGACACGGCATGAGTTTGTGACATATAAACGCTACCTGAATACCTTCTAAATTCATATTTGAGATGCTGAAGTTAGGCAGCAGAAGATAAATTGTGATTTTGTTAGAGTATTATCGTATAGCGAGGATCGTCCTCGCTTCATCGCAATAGTCCGCGCAAGTTGATGCTCTATTCTTTTGCGACTTGGAAGTGAGTTGGAAAAGCCCGATGTAGACGGTATTGCTAACTACCTACCAATCTGCTGTGGAAATAATAAAAAAGAAAATCGAACCGGTTTTTTGATGTCCAAGTCACTCGTCTCGCTTTCAAGATGGCCGCTGTCGACTTGGTCGTTCTTGGCGACGGGTTTGCAGCCCTTGCATCTACATCCGGTCTCGTCACATCGTCGATTACAATTGCACATCTTACCGACTCGTAAGTGGTAGACTAGAACGACGTTCGGATAAAACAGCACCACCTGCCATAATTATTCGGGGAATAACAGATTTTCTCGAAATCTACCACAACATTCATTGGGATTACCAACAGAAATCTTTATTGCAGAATTGAATAGAATGACTCGATCCATTCGATCGATCGGAAATATTTATAATAAATATGTGAATAAGTAAATGCCGTTAAGGAATTTATCAATTAACAATAAGTTTGCACAATACATCAAGTTGCCACAGAATTGAATCCTAACGTCACAGAGCAGGTAAATATCGTGCACATTTTCAAATACAAGCTATGTGCAGCCATGTTAGTAGCAAAACATACACACACATTACATATGTGTATATTAAAAAAATTATAAAATGGTATATATAACATATAAGTTCCAAGTGTTGCACGTGCAGCTTGCGCCTCCATATATTCTGAGATTCATGGAAAAAATAACGGTATGATAGGAGAAATTACGTTCGCCTTGAATAGTATCACCTGGGGTGGCGTAATTATTCAATTGCTTCGTGATGTTTACGATCCGATTCTGTGGGCGTCAATCTTAGCAACTCACTGGGCACCAAAACCTATTGCGACGTCTTAAAATGCTTCGTAAAGTTCTTTTGCAGATTCTTTGTGTCAGTATTCTAATATAAGTGACGGTTACGTGTGATACTAACCGATATATAATTAGTGAGAATGACAACTGCCGAATAAGCGCCGAACGAAGATACGGCGAGAATAGGGTTGAGCGCGTTGAAAAAGAAGGCTGCCGCGGTGGCTAGAGACGTAACGAACATGGAACTCGACGATTTGTAAAAGCACGCGGAAAGGCGGTGTGCCAGAGAAGGGTAGCTTTCGAGAGATAGTGCCTTCCACGTGTCGCAGAAGATAAACACATCATCTACGGCTATACCCAGGGTGACGAAAATGGACAGAATCTGTCAGATGTCATTGTACTATAGCGTTAATCAGACAGAAAATTATAAGTGTATAAGTATACTTGTATTATATGTGATCGATGCAATCAAGATGGCGAGGACGAATATCATGTGACCTTAGTGCGTCGGCCTACATGGATCCTAAGGAGCGATTTATGAAGAAAAAAACTTCTACACAATACCAAGCACGGCAAAATTCGCATAATAAATGAAAACCAGAAATTGTAAGTGTCTAAATAAATTAGTCATAATTGCATTCATTAACTAGTTTGTACATTTTGTTCTGTACTCACATGCTGTGGAAGCCGGCACTCTGCTCAACATTGCATCAAAACTATTAGATTATACGTCTGGAAGATTACATATTTATTTACCTGTTTACCTTTTTACCTCGCGTACATTAGTAAATACCTTGTTTTGTATACATATTTTTGGCTCAAAATTAATGTCTTCGTGTTAGGAAAATCGTAATGTAAGATGATATTATAAGGTAACACCTTTACAAATAAGTGAGATTATGCTTGATTAAAGCTCAATTTTAGTGTTAATCTAGGTTAGTGAGCCTTGGCGTAATGATGAGAAACTCGGTTTTAACACGGAATGTCGCGATTAGTATTCTTGCAATTTCACGAGTGTGCAATAGACCAACCAATATAATAAGTGACATTTATTATACAATTTTGAGTGGCTTTTTTGCTTTTTCCATGCTTACTCAAAGAGGTGTTACCTTTTCTATTTTCACTCAAATTCTAGCAACGTTCGAAGTACCTGAAATACGCCGAAATACTGGTAGTCGAAAACAATGTTGTAGATGAAGTTGGAAGTCACGAAACTGGTTAGAGTGCTGAAGACTCCCCAAAAAGTGAGAAATAGCGAGGACGTCTGAATCCACATAAAGAGGAAAACGAACGAAACGCTAGCCACGATCCAGATAAAGTCGACGACCATCGTATCGAATATCTCGTGTGTTATCAGGTGCTCGTTCCGTTGAAGAATGATCATTCCCTTATAACCATTCTTCACTAACCCTTTAAAGTAATCATACCATTTTTCAATAAGATACTCTTTCGGATCTCTTGTGTTGTTGATATATAGAAACGACTGTGTTATACGAGTGCTGGTCGTTTTATCAAAGTCCTTTCCTATCAACATAATTGTTAAGCCTTTCGTTATGTTGTTGTTAAAAGCTTCCGAGATTACGACCGGAATATTGTCAAAGCTAGGGTCGTAAAAAGTCGCATTAATCCCACGGAATGTTCCGTCAAAAAAGCGTATGAGCGACAGCGGTTTTAAACACTGTCGGTTGGCAAGCATATCGCAGTATTTAGCTTGATATTCAGGCTCGTAATAAACCTGATTCTCTAAGTATTGGATCGCCGCTAGGTTTTCTTTTGTCAGAATATTTTCGTGCGTCTCGAAGATGATGGTGGCGAGGAGATCCGTCGCAGATCGTGGTTTCATGTATGGGTTCAACGGATTGAGCTCAATAGCCGCCGGCTTGCGTTTATAGATGGCACTGGATGCAAACCTAACATGAAGACATACACAATTAGTGTCCATGTACACGCAAACCAAATTAATAGCTTTAATTAAGATTATTTTTTTTCTTAGTTTTGTTTCTCTCTTTTCTTTTTCTTTTCTGTCTTCTCACTCGGTCTTTTTTGTTGCACACATTCTCTATAAAGGTCATAGACGTAGTAGGATTGAGTAAAGGTCGAAAAATATTCATGTAATTAACATAACAAACGCAACTCGTGGTCTATGCTTCTATCGCGCGATGAGAGCAAAATTAATTGGTGGAAAAAATATTTCAGAGAGAAATGAAGTAACAAGTCCACTTCTTTTAACGTCAACGTGTCGTTTGTCCTATTTTTCATTGGTCGATGAAGGGTTTAACGGAGTTTGTTGTAATTAAAGACATTGCCATCTCTACAAAAACCGCGTGCTACTTCGCCGTAATCAGTCAATACGATCGTTAGATCATACAGGTCCATTCCGATTGGGCCGCTGAGTTCTCGTTTAGTGTAAACATGCAGGGGGTAGATACTGGAGTGGTTAGTTCGTTGAAACCAGAACACACTGGATCGATCGATGCTCTGACCGGACTACTAACGGTGGCGTTTTTCGGGCAAAAAGCGCCTTATACCTTGTGTGTGCACGAAGATCTAGGTTGCCCTTGCAGGGTGGCGATGTAAGGGCTTCTTTCGTCTGACGTGGCTGTGCTACAGATGCTCTCCGTCCGGATGGTCTCTATGGCGCTTATCTCTCAGCTATCTCGTCATCTTATTGTAAATAATCATCATTATGAGACTTAGTGTTCGACATATGGTGGCTGTCGGCGTGGGTCGCTATGTACGCATTTGGAACCAGTTGTGTGAATAGGCGAAGGTCAACTCTCTGCCCAGACTCGGTGGGTTTTTCATTACGATGTTTCTCCCACTCCCTATCACCGAGGCTAATACGGTTTGTTGTGTTAACCACATAGGCTAGCATTATAAAGGGCCGTGAGTTACCTACACAACGCCTACATTGTTCGTCATTATTTATAATCAACGATAATTAGCACTTAAGTGATCCAACCATGGTCCTACGGTCATCGACTTAGTCTTGTTATCCTTGTCAAACTAAGTTTAACTTGAGGTGTTTGACAATCCACGCATTCGTGAGGATAAAAAGATTTAAGAGAAATCTTTTGATTAATCGATCGTCATCATTAGAGGACTAAAGTAATTTTAGCTCGGCTTATAGAGCACTGTCGCGATTCTGAAACGAAAATAGTTCGTCAGCACGGTTTTATTGGAACATGGTTTATTGATTGCTGTCTTCTATATAAACAAGAAACTCAGAGAATCTAAGGGCGAGTTGTGTTCCGTATATTCATGGGCAAAGATTGCTGGCGATAGTAAAATGTCACGTTTCGGCCCCAGTAGTCGAATGAGAGTCGCGATCTTACTGAGGAAAGGTTAGCGATTCGAATCAAAGACAAAAGCAAAAATTTATCTCGTGCTTGTCGCCTTCTACCAAAGCACTGTATGCATGGAATAAAAAAGATTCTCACGGCGGGACTCTTAGGAAAGATTCATTTTGTCGTGAAGCGGATCTTCCGCGAGTGTATGTATGAGTAAACCGATTATTGTTGATTAGTGCAACTGATATTAATACGAATAAAAAAGTAGCACTAAAACCTGTTTATTTTATTCTAGTGCAACTAACAATCGAAGTGCCATGTATTTCGCAAGATCGATTGCGTAAATCCAAATAAAGCGACCTGTGTTCCCATGCGAGGTATTGACGGTAGACGTTAGATTTGAGCATGTATAGCGGATGCGTCTCGAAGTTGTGAGGCAATATGTTGTATCCGACGAAGTACAGGATGAGGGACAGGACCATAAAAAAGAGCTGTATTCCAAGAGTAAATCCTGCCAGGAATGAAGAGAGTTGACGTCAAGTGATAATTACGACATAATTACCTTATCAATTTATAGTAAAACATTCCATAGAGGGCGATTTCATAAAGAGCTAACGACTTGTGGTTATAACAACGAAATACGGTGGTATTAGCTTAACGAGACGTGAACAGATATAAAGAAGAGAAGATACGAAACGACAGAGACTGGAAGGAAAATGACAGATACGTGACGGTCAAACCGCTGTGCATACACAGATACAACATATACACATATCGGTGCACACTCTGATTCGTTACAAGTGATCATAATAGTCAATTCGTCACAGCAGAATTTGGTAATAAAATCACAGAGAAGAAGCAGGTAATCTAGTAACTGAGACGTTTGAATATCCATGAATATCGGAGAACCCTCTCTTATTCGATTTGGGCAAAATGGACTACAAACCGCGTGCGTGCAGTCCAATAGTTATGCATGCGTTTTTTCTTTGTAACGTGGCTGTGCTTTGGATGCTTATCGGACTCTCTCATGATTACCATGAATATGGAACCAGGGTAATGGTACTATTTTATATCTAAATGTTAGTCGCACGTACAATATTGCATTGTTATATCCCTAAGATATTTTTATAATAACCCATTACACGACAAATCTTTTTCAATACTCAAGAACGAAAATCTTGCACATGTCCTGTTGTAGAAGGCGCCGGAAAAACAGCATTGGTTTGTGCTAGTTCGAACTCGCAACCTCAGACATGAAAGACAGCGCTTCCAAAGACTATGACGGGCGCCAACATATTCGCTCTCCTCTCATGTTACTCAATGTTCTCAAAGAACCAACGTCGGGTCTCTGCCCAGGCAACGTGGTTTGCTCTAGGGAGAATCCCCAATATAATAAACGCAACTCACCATATTTAATGACATCAAAATAACCACAGTTGAGAGTAGTTTCGCAAAACGCCAATGTTGGCTCAGACTTCTGGTTAATTACAGTCTATCCGTGATACACACATGATGAAATCCATCTATTTCTCACATTCAAATTTCATGCCCGCATTTTCCAGGAGGCTATATTTGTACTACATAATGTGACGTTAATTATCTCAGCAAAGCAGCGGTAATTGGTCGAAATTGCATAAAATTATGATAATATTCGTATTTACGAGTTCTCTGAATGTTCAACCCAATCTACCGCATTCCATGAGTCAACCATCCCAGCTGCCGCAGACCGAGTAGGGTAGCTATACCCTTATCGAGCGCAATAACCACGACTGAGGGTTAGTTACTATGCTTTATACCGTTATATATTGACATGTTTTTTCTACTGGACGTTCTTCTCGTTACTTGGTAACAGGTCGACTTCTGAAACGACTGATTATCACCGATCGGCTGTCTCAATGCTATATGTAGGTGAAATGCGAAAGTTCCTTGCGCGACTAACCTATTCCTGTACGCTAAGCGGTGGGTATTTTCCAATTAAGTCGCTCAACAGAACTGTCACCTGAACACTAGCGTCTCTGATAAGGTCGGTTATCGTGCAAAATATCTCTGAATACACATTTATTTTGAAATTTAGGTGATATTTGAATTAATTTCGTATTTCCAGTCTGCTAGTCGACGCATGTTCAGGATGTTCGTCCGACTAGGAAAATTGCTATCAGACGGAAGAACGGAGAACGTCGTGGATCGCTTGTGTTATCGATGGAGCCCACTTCTTTTTGCCTCGATCGTCGTGGCATTACTGATTTATTGGATTGCTGGATGGCCTATTGTGTGCGCGCTGCCAGCTGAATTCAATGACAACATGAACCGGTTGGCTACATCGATTTGCTGGTTAGCGGATGATAATTATGACTGGCGTAAGAGCGAGGAGATGAAAAAGACATTCGAGATAGCAGTTAATATCGACGAAATTGCTTCGAGGTTGCGAGAACAGTTGATTGAAGGCGAAAAGGCTAATCTTTCGAAGGTTCCTATACCAAGATTACAGATACTTCGAGAGGAGGTCAGGTTTCTCGGGGTTTCGGTAAAGTTCAAACCGGAACTGATATCAATCAAAGGCTATCGGCTCAAGGCGAAAGATATGAGTGGGATTTCTCTAGACGGAAAGATTCTGAAAATTAGAAACGTTGTGGTGGATTTGAAAGAAAACGCGTTGAGCTGGAATCCGACTCTACACGACCACAGTCTATCTGAAAAAGAGCGTAGATCTAACCTGGATGCGAGGATGAAAACATTAAAACGTCTTAACGGAAAACGCTATCACCTGTATGTGCCATTTATATTGTTGATGATGGCGGCTTTGTTTTTCGTGCCACATTGGGCGTGGCATATGTACATCGCGGGTTCAGACATTAAACTTGATAATATATCAAGGGTTTTTCGTCGTCCGCAGCTGGCGGAGAAAGGACGTCAAGATGAAAATGAAAGCTCCGAAAATACCAACGAAAAGATGTCATGGACTAACCTACACCGTGTCTATTCCGCAATGATATCGATCGTGTTACCGCGCCATGACATCACCTTAATAATCGCTTACACAGTCGTCAAAATCCTTAATTTGGTCATCATTAACATGCAAGTGACTATTTTGGATACTTTTCTGGTTGAAATGGGTTCAGGAAGAATGACCGTGTCTTCAATTTGGGACCATTTGTACAACTCCGAACCACTGCCGACAGCGGACGTTTTCCCGACGGATGTTACGTGCGATTTTAAGATTCGTAGAATGATGCGAAATGTTTATACATACACGACTCAGTGCAATATCAACGTAAACCACTATAACCCTGTAATCATGGCTTTGGTGTCGGGTTGGGTAGATATGCTTCGTGCCGTTATTCTGGCGGATCTCGCCATCTGGTTTCTGCGGAGTGTTTCGGTGATTTTTGGTACGTGGTGGATGGTAAGATATGGCAGCGTCCGCAAACCGCAAGTTGATGACCAGGTTGGGCTCGATGACGGGCGGAAGTCGCCCGATGATGCTAAGAATTTGCAGTTGTCGCAAGAGCTCGCGTAGGAAAGTTAATTATCACCCACCATTATTGGTGATAATTTTAAAAGCACAGCACGCCCTCAGTTAAAAATAAATCCACTCTGCGATGCTACATACACTTGAATTGGAACATTATA
>WURV02181443.1:0-13231 GCA_011762755.2 Epimenia babai
CCGGCAGCGAGTTCGCCATTGTCGTGACCGTCGATGGCACGGACGTCTCCGCGGACCTCACCGTACAGGGGAACACGATCACCACCCAGGGCAACAACAGTGGTGGTGGCATCTTCGTGGAAGCCATCAACGCCGCTGGCGCCAATGGCGATGTGGTGCTGGCCCGGATCGGTGGAACGGTAGCTGGCGAGGAGAACACGATCACCGACCGTGGCGGTGTCGGCATCACCGTCTCGTTGCGCGACGGATCCAATGCCCGCGTGGACGTGGCGAACAACTCGCTCACCAACAGCGGCGGAGCCAACGTCGAGGACGAGGCCATCGTCGCAACCGTCAACTCGTCATTGGCCAGCGATGCGGTTGCCGACGTGACCATCCGTAACAATGCGTTCGACGGGTACAACGCCACGACGGCAATCGAACTCGGCACCTCAGGCGGCAGCCAGGAGTCGGTCGTACGAATGGCCGTGACCGGCAACACGTTCGCCAACGGCGCAGCGGGTGAATACGCCGTGCTTGTTCTCGCTGGCAACGACTACAACGACTCGGGCGCGGCTGGCGGCGGCCGGTTCCAGGTTCGAGTGGAAAGCATGGACCTGTCGGGAACCCTCGGGATTGCCCAGGCCATGACGGGCTCCTCCGTGCAGGACTCCCTGCTCGCCATCGTGATCGACTCCCTGACAATTGATGCCTCGGGCGAGATCGATGTCGACGCCTTCAACTCGGGTACCGACGAGATGGACATCGGAGACACGGACCTCGTCACGGCTCCGAATCCCAACATCGGCAATGACACGACCGGCGATGTGGTGCTTGTTCTTGCGAACCAGAACACCAACGCAGGCTTCACCGGGGCAGCCGGTGGGGGCGGTACCTACAATATCGTGGATGCCGCCGGGATTCCGTCACCGACGCTCCCATGATGCCCGGATCCGCCACTGTAGCGATTGATGCGTGGTGCAACTCCCAAGTCTTTTCTGACTATCCAGATAGGACTTGTGGCGCACGATCCCGCATCCCGGTATCGTAGCCATCATGGCCATTCGCCATGCACGTCCCACCGCTTGCCGACACACCCTCCCTCCTTTGTCGGCGAGGAGACCAACAAATTATGTCGCGTATTTCCGGCTCCCCGGCAGCCGGAGTTGTCAGCATTCGTTCGCTGATGCTCCTGCTCGTACTTGCTCTTGCTGCTCCGTTCATCGGCTGCAAGGTCACCATTCAGTTCCTGGGCCTCCGCATCTCGTCGCCATCCGCTGGCGCGCTGAGTGACGGATATCAGACCGAGGCGTACTCGGTGACGTTCGTTGGCGCGGGTGGAACCACGCCATACACGTGGTCGGTCTCGTCGGGAACGTTGCCGCTCGGCCTGTCGCTCGACACCAACTCGGGTGTTCTCAGCGGTACGCCGACCGCCAATGGAAGCGCGTCGTTCGACATCACCCTCACCGATGCGGAATCGCTGACGGCGACCGAGTCGTACACGCTCGACACCTTCACGCTGCCGACGATTACCGCACCGGCCGCGGGTGCGCTGGCGGATGCACCGCTCAACGGGTCGTACGGTCCGATCAACTTCACGTTTGCCAACGGCAAGGCGACCCAGAGCTGGTCGGTCACGTCCGGCTCGCTGCCGACGGGTCTGTCGCTGAACTCGAGCACCGGTGTGCTTGACGGCACCGCAACGGGACCGACGGGAACCAGCAACTTCAGCGTCTCGATCACCGATGCGAACGGCCGGTCCGATACGCGCGCATACAGTATCGACGTGGTGGACCTGCCGGTGATCTCCGGTCCGGCTGCCGGTGCGCTGACGCTTGCCTACGACGACGAGACGTACCCGGGCGCAACGATCACGGCCAGCGGCGGCCAGACGCCCTACACCTTCTCGATCTCGGCAGGGTCTCTGCCTGCCGGTCTCAGCATTGCCGGCGCAACCGGCGTGATCAGCGGAACCCCGACGGGCAATACGCCGGGCACGTTCAACTTCACCGTGCAGGTACAGGACGCCAACACCGACACCGACACTCGCGCGTACTCGATCCAGCTGTTCGATCCGCCGACGATCACCGCCCCGGCTGCCGGCGCGCTGCCGAACGCGGCACAGAACGCGGGATTCTCGACGACCTGGACCGCTACCGGCGGCGCGACACCGCTGACGTGGTCCGTCTCGAGCGGCGCCCTTGCCACCGGTCTGTCCCTGTACAGTTCGACCGGCGAGATCTCCGGCACGCCGACCGTGATCGAGAGCACGACGTTCGAGATTACCGTTACCGACGCCAACAGCAGGACTGACGCCCGCAGCCACACGCTGGACATCGTCAGCCTGCCGGTGATCACCACGCCCGCAGCGCCGGGCGCGCTGGCGGACGCGTACCTCACCGAAGGGTATGGCCCGGTCAACTTCGCCGTCACTGGCGGTGCCGGAACCAACACCTGGACGGTGCCGAACAACCCGCTGCCGAACGGCCTGGTGATCAACAGCAGTGACACCACCGCCACGATCACCGGCACGCCGACGGTCGCTGGTCCGTTCAGCTTCGACGTTCGCGTGACCGACATCACGCCGAACAACGACACCCAGGCCTACTCGATCGAGGTGTTCGCGCTGCCGACGATCTCGTCACCGGCTGCCGGCGCGCTGACCGACGGCGTGCAGAACAACCCGTACTCGCTGACCTGGGTAGCTGCCGGCGGCAAGG
Source organism: Epimenia babai (assembly GCA_011762755.2). NCBI lineage: Eukaryota > Metazoa > Mollusca > Solenogastres > Cavibelonia > Epimeniidae > Epimenia > Epimenia babai. The sequence continues at coordinate 2,703 of WURV02181443.1, forward strand.
CGACGTTGGTGTGGTCGATCGAGACCGGCACCCTGCCGAATGGCCTTTCGCTGAACACCGCTACCGGAGAAATCAGCGGTACCCCGGACACGCTGGAAAGCCAGACGTTCACGATTCGCGTAACCGACGCCAACGGGCGCTTTGCCGAACAGAGCCAGGATCTCACGATCGCCACCGAGACGGCACCAGTCGCCAACAACGACAGCTACGACGCGATCGGCAACTCGTTGCTGACCGTGAATGCGGCCAACGGCGTTCTGAACAACGACACCGGTGGCGGTCTCACGGTCACCGCCTTCGACGCTGCCAGCGTCAACGGTGGCACGGTAAGTGTGGCCGCGGACGGCAGCTTCACCTACATCACCGCTGCGGGCAACCGGACCGTGTCCGACACATTCACCTACACCACCAACAATGGTGTAGGCCCGGCTGCGATCGGCACGGTGACGATCAACGTCACGAACATGGTCTGGTACATCGACAACTCCGGCGCCAACGGCGACGGTCGGTCGAACAGCCCGTTCAATTCCGTCGATAACTACGGCGCTGCGGGGGACCAGGCAGGCGACTTCATCCACCTGGCGACCGGGTCGGGTGCCTACGGCGGCGCAGGCTTCACCCTCCAGGACGACCAGACGCTGATCGGCCAGGGTGCCGACCTGATCGTCAATGCCATCACCCTGATCGCCGCTGGAACGCGCCCGGTGCTCGAATCCAGCGGTGGTGGTGGCGGTGGCAACGACGGTATCGACCTCGCCCAGAACAACACCGTCCGGGGGCTCGACATCAACGATACGGCGGACGCCGCGTTCGACGGCAATGCCGGCGGCACGCTGACGATCGACACGCTCTCGATCACCGGCAACGGCCGCGCCTTTAACATCAGCGGCTACAACTGCACGGTGACAATCGACAGCATTTCGTCGACCAACTCGGGTAACGACGGGATGAGCCTGAACGCGTTGACAGGGTCGTTCGTGGTCACGGGTGCGACAACCATCACGACCCCGGGCAACCGTGGGATTGACATCAACGGCGCTGGCAGCGCCACGATTACATTCGCCACCGTTACCATCAGCGGGCTGGACGACAACGGGATCCGCATCCAGGACCAGACGGGTGCGGTCAGCATCACGAGTACTGGCGGCGGAATCTCGTGGGGGGGCGGCAATGCCCAGCACGACGGGATCTTGATCGACAACTGTGACAACGTCACGATCCAGGGAACCGATGCAGGTAACCGCTTCCTCATTGATGGAGCCGCCAGTGATGGAAACAGTCCGGACCAGGCGGTTCACATTTTTGATTCCGGGGCTGTAACGCTCAATTTCGTCCGCATCAACAACACCGGGAGTTTCGGCGGCGAAGACGCGGTCCTGATCGAGACTCCAGACAACAATTCTGTCGTGACTATCAGCAACTGCCTGATCGAGGACATCAACGACAGTACGGGGGGCGGCAACGAAGGGGGCGATGCGATCCGGTTGACAGCCGGGAATGCCAATGCCGTCACGCTGGCAATCAGCGATACGACGATCCAGACGTGCTTCGATGACGGCATCCAGGTGGATATCACCGGTACCGGCGCGGTCACCATCACACTGACCAACGTCACGATCGAAGACATCGGCGAGAACGCGCTGGAGATCAATCGCGACTCCGACGGCGTCACCACCCTCACGGTGACTGGCTCCTCGTTCACCGACATCGCCGACCTCGGCATCGACATCAATCTGAACAACAGCAACCAGGACCTCGGGGTCACCGTATCCGGATGCACCTTCGATGGCGACGATGGCGGCTTCACGGGCGTGAACGCGATCGATATCTTTGCCAACGGTGGCACGATGGCGGGAACCATGGATGTGATCATCGGTACGGCCGCGAACGCCAACACGTTCACCGACTGGACCGGCGACGTGCTCCGCTTCCAGACGGACGGCACCCAGACCGGCCGCCTGCTGGCGGAAAACAACACCATCACCGGTTCCGCGAATGGTGGCATTGTCGCCGGACCGGGCGACGACTCGACGATGCATTGCCGGTTGATCGACAACAACATCTCGTCAACCACCGGCGCGAGCGTCTTCCTCGGCTTCCGGGGGAATGCGCCGAACACCACGTACCGCGTCTACCTGAACGGCAACACGCTGGAGGATTACACCCTGGCGCGCAACAACGGCAGTAACGAAGGCTCGATGTTCGTTGGCACGCTCAACGGCACCACAACGACGGATGCCTCCAACGGGGAAATCACGACGGCCGTGACCGCTGATGGCAACACCGGCACGGGCTCGGTAACGGGCGCCAACCAGGTGGACATCGTCAACGAGAACACCGTCGAAACGGCGTCGCCGTGATTCGCTTTCATCGACTACCCGAACAAGATTCAGCAGAAGTCCCGAACGGACACACAGGAGCAACCATGATTCGTGGAAACCTGACTCGCCACAGCTGGCTGGTCGCGCTGCTGCTGATCCCGCTGCTGGCGGTATCGGTGGGGGTGGCGCAGGACATGCCGGACCCGGATCCGGATCCGATGCCACAGCCGGAACCGGAACCGGAACCGGAGCCAGATCCCGAGCCGGACTTGACCTACGATGACCTCGTGAAGCTTGGCCAGGATCGGATCGCCGCGGGCGATGCGTTGGCTGCCACGACGCGTGACGAAGGGTTCGACAACGACACGTTGTACGAAGTGCTGACTGACGCGATCGCCGAGTACGAGACCGGTATCAAGCACCTGCGGAAAGCCCGCGGGATGACCAACGAGACCGACTGGGTGGACGAGCGCTTGCGCGAAGCGCAGGAGAAGTTGTTCTGGGCCCGTCGTACCCGTCCGCTCGGTCCGGTCGCGCCGGACCCGGATCCGGATCCGCTCCCGGAGCCGGAGCCCGATCCAGACCCGATGCCCGAGCCGGATCCCGATCCGATTCCGGAACCGGAACCCGATCCGATCCCGGAGCCGGGCGATGGCCGAGTGGGCGTTCCGGGAACGCACCTGCGGCTGCTGGCCCCGGATGGCTGGGTGCAGCTGCCGAGTGAAGATCCGTACAGTGTGACCTTCATTGACCAGGCCGCTGTAGACGCCGATCCGGACGCAACGCCGGGTATGGTTCGCTTCCGCGCGCTGGAAGACGCGGACCCCGAGCTGGACCTTGGCGGCGTTGCCGAGACCGCGGACGAATTCGTCGGCGAAGAGTGGAAGCCGTTCCCGGCCGCTCCGTTCGAAATGGCCGGCGTGGAATGGTCGGAAGTGATCGCGACGCACACCTCACGCGTTGACCGTACGGTTTCGGTGTGCCGCCACGAAGGCATGCTCATCGTGATGGTGTACGACGGTCTCAATGCCGCGAACTGGTATCGCGACGAGATCTACGAGTGGGCCGAGAATATGGTGCCGTGGCCCGACACTACGCCTGAACCCGAGCCCATTCCGGAACCGGAGCCGATTCCGGAACCGGAGCCGGATCCGATCCCCGAGCCAGAGCCCGAACCGGAGCCGGAGCCAGTTCCCGATCCGTATGAGGCCATGCCGCTGCCAGTCGAGGCGATCAACCCGCCCACCGGCTGGGTGGAAAACGACTCGTCGGATGGTGCCTACAAGCATCGGTACGCCGACTCGTTCCGCCTGCTCAACGGCGAAGACGATGCCTCACTCGGCGTCCGTAGCCTTCGTGGCCCGGCTTCCGGCGAGGCCGCTGTGATCGACGAGTTCCTCCGCGGCCTGCGCGAGTTCCGTGGCTCGTTCGAGTTCGGCGAAGTCGTCACCGAAACCGTCGATGGCCGCACCTGGTACCGCCTCGATGCCACCAGCATCGAAGCCGGCCCGGATGACGGATCCGACGAAGGGTCCGATGACGGATCCGACGAAGGGTCCGATGAGGGGTCCGATGAGGGAGCAGACGAGGGTTCCGACGAAGGGTCCGATGAAGGTTCCGACGGGGGTTCCGACAACGGGTCCGATGACGGATCCGACGACGGGTCCATGGATGACGGCTCCATGGACGACGGTTCGACCGATGGCATGGACGACGGTTCGACCGATGGCATGGATGACGGCTCGACCGATGGCATGGATGACGGCTCGACCGAGGGCGCCGAAGACGGCGCTACCGACGACGGTACCGAAGACGGCCTGATGCCCCTGATGGAAGATGGCGAAGGCGATCCGATTCCGGTCGGCGTCACGCGTTCGGTCGCGATCACCGCGCACAAGCTGTCGGACGGCCGGATGGTCGCGCTGGTGGTGGTCTGCGACGGCGGTGGGATGGAGTACTGGATGCCGGCGAAGGTCTGGACGTGGGCGCGCCCCGAGGTGATCCCCGAACCGATCGACCCCGGCCCCATCGATCCGGGTCCTGGCCCCGGCGAAGTGATCGGCCCGGACGGCCCGCAGCACCCGGACGACTTCACCGAGAAGCCCGAGCCCATCGAGTTCGACAAGCGCCAGCTCCGCGGGATGGCCTCGCAGATCCAGGCGCCCGGCATCATCTCGCCAGTCATGATCCCCGGGTGGGACAACCCGGCGATTCCCGGTCACAACACGTTCCGCGCCGGGCTGCGGTACGGCCTTGCGATCAACAGCGGCACCGAAGTGGATGCGAACTACAGCGAGATCCTGCTGGACCTGCGCTATGCGATCTTCGATCGCCTCGAGTTCACCATCGGCTTCGGCATTGCCGGATGGGAAGGCACGATCACGCCGCCGGGTGATGGTCTCACCCGCGAAGGTGGCATGAGCCTGCTTGACCTGCTGGTCGGCGTGCGCGTGGCCGTGCTGGATTCCGCATCGACCGGCATCGACCTCGCCGCCGGCGTCGTCGCCAAGATCCCCACCGGATCGCGCGATGACTTCCTCGGCACCGAGGTCTTCGACGTCGGCTTCAACCTCAACGCCGCCATTCCGATCGGTGATGCGCAGATCGTGGCGCGCGCCGGTGCCGGCCTTGTCGGCTCTGCGACCGAGATCGCCCTGTCGGGCACCAGTCTCGGTTCGTTCGGCATCGGCGGTGGCTACACCTTCGGCGACATGGTCGGCGCAAACGCGACGTTCGACATGGTCTTCGTCGATGGTGCCAAGCCGGTCTTTGCGATCGGCCTCGGCCTCCGCATGGTGTCGCTGAATGACATGCTCGGCATCCCGGTCTATCCGGAACTGTCGTTCAGCATCGGCCTCTCGAACACCGCCGCGGACTTCGCGTTCCAGCTCGGCGCCACGTTCTTCTTCGGCCTCGGCGACTGATCGCCCGAGACCGGAACGAGAACCAGGCGGGGTCGGACCTTCACCAGGGTCCGGCCCCGTTCTCATTTGCGCGCCCGCGCAGGACGAAACGGAAGCCGGGTCGGAGGCGTAGCGCTCTCCGACCCGGCTCGTTCCGCGTCACGATCAGTGCCTCGGGATCAGAAGTCTTCCTCGTCCTGTTGCGAGTCAGGCTTCTGGTCACTACCGCCGTCCGGCGTTCCCTCGGCGTCAGGGCCAGCAGCGCCCGGGGCCCGTTCCGCGGCGAGCTTCGCCAGCGTTTCCTTCACCACCGGCATCACCTCGCCGGCATAGCCATGGATGATCACCTTGCCGTCGGGGCCGATGAACGTCAGCGTCGGGATGCCGCGCACGCCGTGATCGCCGGTGACCGAACCGGTCGTGTCGAAGACCTTGGTCCAGTGGTAGTCCTTGTCGTGAGCGTACTGCGCCTGCTTGATAGCTGTGTCGCCACTCCAGTTCGTGCCCACGCTGACGAGTTCGAAGCGGTCGTCGTTCGCCCACTGCTTGTGCATGTGAACCAGTTCACTGGCCATCAGCGACTTGCAGGGACCGCACCACGTGGCCCAGAAATCGAGCAGCACGTACTTGCCGCGCAGGCTCTCCAGCGCGAGTTCGCCTTCGGTGCCGGTCTCGGTGCCGAACTTCACGCGAGGCAGCGTCCATTGCGGAGCCAGTTCGCCGGCGACCACCAGCGGCCACTTCTCGGCCATGGCACCCTTGAGCGCGGCGCCGATGTCGGGCTTGAGGGCGGTCAGGCCCTTCACGCATTCAGCCGCCACGTCCTTCTGGTCCTTCTCGATCGCCGCCATGCCCCGGTAGTAGTAGAGCTTGTAGGCGTCGTCGTCGCTGAGCCCGTCAATGGCGAACAGCGCGGCGGTCTCGGTGAGAATCTCGTCGTGCTTGCCCGCGGTCAGCAGGCAGCGCACGCGGTAGGTGCGGGCCGATGCGACGACGGATGCCGGTGCCTTGTCGGTCCACTTCGCGATGAACCCGTCGGCGGCCTTCTGCAGCGCATCCATCGCGGGCCCGGCAGCGAAGCGTGCTTCGCGGGCGGCCTGGTACGCGTCGGCCACGGCGGTCAACTCGGCGGTCGCGGCGCTGGCACCATCGGCCGGGTCGGGAGCCTCACCGTCTTGCGCAACCAGCGGTGCGGCCACGAATGCGAGCACCAGGGCGCTCAGAAGCAGTCTGCGGAATACGGTCATCTGGAAGTCTCCGGTGGAGAGAGGGGGGAGTTGTAGTCTCGGGTGGGTAGTCGGTGGCGCCTGCCGTATCATGCGCCCGACATCCATGCTGCCATTCCCGATCCATGCCCCGATATTCTGCCGTTCGTTGCCTGCCGCTGCTTCTCGCGATGAGCCTGTGGTTGGCCGCCGCTGGCTGTGGTGGGGAGAGCCCGCTGCCTGTGCGGGAGTGGAAGGGCGAAGTCACCGTTTACTGCGCGTTGGACATGGATCTCGCCGAGCCGATTTTCACGCGCTTCGAGCGGCGCACGAAGATCCGGGTGAAGCCGGTCCTCGATACCGAAGCGACGAAAACGACGGCGTTGGTGAATCGCCTGTTGATCGAGCGCGACCAGCCGGTGGCGGATGTGTTCTGGAACAACGAGATCGCGCAGACGCTGCGGTTGCAGTCGGCCGGCGTGTTGCAGCCGTACGAGTCTCCGAATGCAGCCGACATCCCGGCGGAGTTCCGGGACCCCGACCACTACTGGAACGGGTTTGCCGCTCGCGCACGCGTGTTGATCGTGCATACCGGGCCGGAGGATGCCACTCGCGACAGTCCGTCGTCCGTGGCGGACCTGACAGACGCCACGCATCGCGGTCGGTGCAGCATGGCGAACCCGCTGTTCGGCACCACCCTGACGCACATGGCAGTGCTGGCATCGCGTGATCGCGCCGCGTTCGAGTCGTTCATTGCCGCGTGCCAGGGCAACGAGGTGATGGTGGAAGGCGGCAACGGTCCGGTGGCACGCAACGTGGCGAAGGCCACGGCGTTCTTCGGACTGACCGACACCGACGACGTGCAACGGCTGTTGGACCAGCGGCAGTCGGTGTGCATGATCTGGCCCGACCAGGCCGAGGACGCACCGGGCATGCTGGTGATTCCCAATACGGTCGCGATGGTCGCCGGGGCACCGCACCCGGACGCCGCGCGAACGTTGATTGACTACCTGCTCTCCCACGAGGTGGAACAGATGCTCGCCGATGGCCGCGGCGCCCAGATCCCCGTTCGCAACGCCGTCTCCCGTCCGTCGCACGTGCCGGGTCTGTCGCAGATGAAACGGATGAAGGTGGACTGGCAGGCGGTCGCCGCGTCGCTCGACCAGACCATCAAGTGGCTGCAGGAGCGCTACCGGCACCAGTGATCATGATCGAACTCGCCTTCCAGTTCCCTCGCCATGATGGCGAACGCACGTTCTCGCTGCAGGTTGGCGGCGACGAACCGGTGCGGCTGGAACAACCGATCACCGCGGTCTTCGGCCCGTCCGGCGCGGGCAAGTCGTCGTTGCTGGGCTGCATCTCCGGTACTTCGCGCGACGCGACCGGGCGGCTCGTGATCAACGATGATGTGGTGGTCAATACCGCGGCCGGCGTGAACCCGCCTCCCGAAGGGCGTCGCGTGGGCCTCGTGTTCCAGAACGGTCGGCTGTTCCCGCATCTCACGGTCGAACGCAACCTGACCTACGGGTGGCGACGCCTGCCGCGCGATCGACAAGCGCTGGTCGACCGCGAGGCGATCGTCGCGATGCTCGGGTTGTCCCCCTTGCTGCGCCGCCGACCGCGAAGTCTGTCGGGCGGGGAGCAACAGCGCGTAGCCATCGGACGAGCCCTGCTGGCCGCCCCCCGCCTGCTGCTGCTGGATGAACCGGTCGCCGCGCTTGATCACGAATCGCGCGATGCCGCCCTGGCAACAATCCGGGCGACGGCTGCGCGCACTGGCATCCCCGTGCTGTTGGTCACCCATGACCCGCTGGTTGTGCGTGCGGTTGCGAGCGAGGTGCTGGTGATGGACAGCGGACGCGTAGTCGCGCAGGGAGATCCGTACGCGGTGCTCGATCACCCGCGCAGCGTCGGGGTGGCGTCGTTGGCCGGGCTTGCCAACGTGTTTGCCGATGCACGCGTGCTGACAACGACCGAATCCACGCTCCAGCTGGAAGCCGCGCCCGGGGTCCGGCTCTCAGCTACCCCGCTGGCCGGCCTCGAGCCCGGTCAGACCGTGGGCGTGGGAATTGCCGCGCACGACATCATGTTGGCGACCGGCGATCTCTCGGCTGCGAGACTCTCGACGAGAAACGCAATCGAGGGGCGGGTCACTGCCCTGCCGGACCCGACGGGTGGCCGGGTGCTGGCAACGGTGGACGTGGGCGGTTGCTCGTTCCGCGTGGCGCTGGTATCCGCGACGATTGCTGACCTTGCCCTCGCGGTGGATACGCCGGTCACGTTGTTGATCAAAGCCACCGCCATTCACGTAATGACCCGCCCGCATGCCGCATCTTGACGTCAACGGAACGCGCCTCTGGTACGAAGACAGTGCCCCGGGCGATCAGTCGAAACCGGCGATCGTGTTCTCGCACGGGCTGCTGTTCGACGTCCGCCAGTTCGAGCCGCAGGAAGCCGCGATGCGGGAGCAGTTCCGCATCGTCCGCTACGATCACCGCGGACAGGGGCGTAGCGCTGTGCCGCGCGGGCGATCGGTGGAGATCGAGACCGTTACCGAAGATGCCATCGCGTTGATCGAGACGCTGGACCTCGCACCGTGCCACTTCGTCGGGCTATCGATGGGTGGATTCGTCGCGATGCGGATTGCCGCTCGCCGGCCGGACCTGCTTCGCAGCTGCATCCTGATGGAGACATCGGCGGAGCCCGAACCGAACGCGAAGAAGTACCGTGCGCTCAACTTCGTTGCCCGTTGGATCGGCATCTGGGCCGTTGCGAGCAAGGTGATGCCGATCCTGTTCGGCCGCACGTTCATGACCGACGCGACGTTCGCCGACGCGCGGGTGGAATGGCGCCGACGCATCGGTCGCAACAAGCGGAGCATCTACAAGGCGGTCAACGGGGTCATCGAACGGGCCGCGTGCCTCGACGAACTCGCCGCGATCACGATCCCGACGCTGGTGATGGTCGGCGAAGAAGACGTCGCCACGGTGCCGGCGAAGGCCGAGCGCATTCACGCGGGCGTGGCAGACTCGGAACTGGTCCGCATTCCGCGGGCCGGGCACAGCTCCTCGGTGGAGAACCCGGAGGTCGTCAACGCTGCGATCCTCGACTTCATCGGTCGCCGCTGCAGCTCATAGATCGCCGGTTCAGCGCGCGTTGCCGTCGGTCGTGATCGACGCGTGGCGCCGGGTCCAGGGCAGGCGGATGGAGAACGTGCTACCCGTGCCCGGGGTGCTGGTGGCCTGCACGCGACCGCCGTGCGCCTGCACGATGTGCTTCACGATCGAGAGACCGAGACCGGTGCCGCCGACCAGCCGGCTGCGGCCCTTGTCCACGCGGTAGAAGCGTTCGAACAGCCGGTCCAGGTGTTCGGGTTTGATGCCCGGTCCGTGGTCGTGCACGTGGATGTCCACGTAGTCGTCGCCGCACTCCGCTTCCAGCCGGATTGCCGTGCCCGCGGGCGAGTACTTGATGGCGTTGTCTACCAGGTTGAGTAGCGCCTGCTCGAGCAGCGGCCCGGCTGCGCGAGCCTCCAGCCCGGGGTCGCATTCAATCGTGATGTCGTGGCCGCGCAGCCGCGGAGTCGCAAGGTCGGCCACGCTCTGCATCAGCTTGCGCAGCGAGACGGACTGGCGATGCAACGTGTCATCGCCATCCTGCTCCAACCGGCTGAGCGAAAGCAGGTCTTCAATGATCGCGTGCAGGCGGTCGGCGTGACGGATGATGATCCGAACGAAACGCTCGGCGTCGTCCGACGACTCCAGCGCGCCGTCTAGCAACGTCTCGCCGAAGCCCTTGATCGACGTCACCGGCGTGCGCAACTCGTGGCTCACGTTGGCGACGAAGTCGCGGCGCATCTGCTCCAGGTGGCGCAAACGGGTGACGTCGTCGAGCACAATCACCGCGCCGAGGCGGCGACCATCCGTGTCGCGCAGCACGGTGCCGTGACACTTCAGCACGCGCTCGCCCGGCGCCGCGATCAGCGTGATGTCTTCCTCCACGGGTTCGGTTGACTCCAGCGTCCGCGCGACAAACCGCTGCAGGGGCGCATGGCGAAGTGCTTCGTAGAAGCTGCGACCTTCAGCGGCCTGCGGCGTCAT
>WURV02181454.1:0-13229 GCA_011762755.2 Epimenia babai
TATATATATAAATCGGAAGCCGAAGGATATTACACCAAAAATGGTATTTTTAACAAAAATTATAGACCAGACCTAAGTCCGCTTCAGATTATTTTTATAAAAATAAAGTTGTTTCAGTTCTAGAAAAGCTTCTATTATTATTGAGAGTGAATAAAAAATATAAAAACTGTTGATGGAATAAAATGTACGATCATTTTTAAAATAATAAACATCATCAAAATTGATAGGAATTCTTAACATCCGATTTGTATTAATTATGTAGTTATATTTTGGAACTTACCAACATTTATAATTATCTTAACATCTGTATATACACCACATAATTGCGTATGCAATAATAGATTGTGATATTAGATAATGTAAAAGTAAATAGTAAGTTATTTCATCTTTAGAAACATTTTTTTCATGTTTCTCTTCAAATATCAATAATTTTCAGCATTATTTGTTGTAATATATATGACAGATACACTAATTCTTACCTTTACAGGAACATCCACAAATTGGTTGGCTTAATAAATTGCCTAAAATATTGCATGTCTTCCTGTTGCTATACATTCGGAGATGACAGCTGAAGTTCCATTGTCACACTCCATATCATCAAATAATCAAATCATCAAATCAAGAAATAATGTTTGTTTTATCACGAAAAAAGGGTAACGTTTTAATGTTATTTATTTCATCTGACGACTCAAACTCGCGACCTCTCGCGTGAAAAGCCACGCTTCTCGCAACTGCAACACAAGCGTCAATGAGCGTCAACAGAGAGAGACACTAGTAATGATGTGCGATAGAGTTGCGGCCCTTCCTTCCAGATTTAGTCCTCTATATCGGCTCAGACGAAAATCTTTCAATTACAAATTTTGTACTTGTTAAAAGTTAATTTACCAAAGTAATTTCCCTTATATATACACACATGGATGCTAATTCAGTCTGGGATGAGCAGTTTTAGCCCACTTTTACTCGCTTGAAATAAAACTTCGTTTTTTACATATCAAACTCGCCATATCAGCACGATATCGTGATCCCGTAATCATAAGAACGTAGAAATTGAGTGTGTAATTAAATAAATGTAACAGATAAGCCAACCTGTATACTGATAACGGACATTCGTTTTCACTCACTACTCTGTACGACAAGCACGCGGCCATTGGTGTCATGGTGACAACGGACACCAAGCAGACCATAGCGAGGCTAATGGTGGCGCTCACGAGCTTTTTGTTATCTTTATCTTTTCCGCTCGTTTGAGATGTGAAATTCAGGCTCCAGCGGATGGCAGTGAATATTTTTGTGTTTAGTATTACTATGCTCGGAAATGGAACGAAAAAGATAATTGCGATCGTGTAAAATAGTTTCTGATCATCCGCTTCAACCGATTCCTGGCTGGAGCAATCTAGGGTATTAACAAAGGCTATGGAACGCGGTATGGCCGCGAGGTTGTCGGCAATTGTGCTTAGACCGACAATAACCAGACAAGTGATAGTGGCGTTTTTCCGCGTGCAGAATGTTTTGTATTTCATCGGGTAAACGATAGCGAGGAAGCGATCGACGGACAGGGCGACGACAAACCAAGCCGACGCTGCCTGCACCACGTCTTCTATTGTAAAACTTATCCAACAAAACTGAAAGAAAAAAAAACAAAAATATATTATTGTCTTGTTTTGGCTGGAACTAAAGGTTTAGGAGAAGACCTATTAACCGTATTATGTCGTTAAAGTAAAACTTCGCTCATTGGTATATTTTTATAGATATTCATTTAAATGCAATAAATAGCAGAAATAATATATTTTCTATAAAATCACGAACCCATATTTCACTCGTCTGCCAGGCGCGCGTACCCCATCGCTCTGCGAAGTACAGGTCTGTCAAAGTAACGCAATCCAACATCAAGCTGATGACGTCACTGACGGCGAGGTTGCGCAGGTAAACAGAATAGGAGCGATCGCGGTAATTGGGTGACCTCATTAGGATCGTTAGTAGAGACGAGCCAATCACAGAGACAAAAAGACACACGTAACAAAAAATCATATAAGTCAGATGACGGTTGAAATGAGAGGAATCGTCAATGGTCGCGTTACCCGCCGCTAACGAGTCGTCTGTACGGTTCATTGTTGTGGCCGAAATTTACCAGGGAAATGCACTACAGTACACGACCAATTTTACATATCAGGATACTCCGCCTATGTTTTAAAAGAGCATCCACGCGGTGTAACTTAGCATCCCTGTGTTAAGCCTTAATTATATTCCTTACGTGTGGGCGGCTAAATATATAGTTCTTTGTCTTCCTTTGTCTCAAACTCGTGAAACCTAATCTGGTGTATCGACAATCTCTATACCACATTCACATAAGTAAGCTAAATAATAATGGATATTTCCATAAGTACACCAGCTCCGACTGCTTTATATATATATATATAATGGAAACAATATTGTACGCAATTAAGAAATAGATATAGGGTAAAATTAGAATCAATGTAATTACCTGAGTAGAAGATTATAATTGAGTGTGATGCTGATTATGCAGCATGTAGAGAGTGATGCTATTATACTATTACGAATACTTAATATACTATTAGGCAATAGATGCGGGGTAAAATTAGAGTAAATTTTAAAGACTCAATGAATGGTTAGAATTGAGTCAGACGATCATGCTACATGTTGGCGAACATGTGTGAAGGCCACACGGTCATCAGGTCTTGTCCAGTGTACTCCACGTTGTACTATTGGACTTTACGGACGTATGCTCTGTGAGATGCGCTCTGAAAATGGCGAACCACCCTCCGTCATCGTCGTTGATAAACCGAGTCACGTCGAGGCAATCGGCGTCAATCCCGAAGAGTTCGACGATGTAGTACCGCCCCATCATACTAGACGATATCAACGGCGTGGCAAGAGCTCAATGCCATTTCGTGTAGAACGTCAACGTTCGGGTGCCTATGTGGTTGATTCAGGCACATCACGTGATATACGGAAAAGAGACCTTGGCGAGGATTGGAATGAACATACGCCAGGACGATATCCATATGAACGTCATGGTAGCGCTAATAATGGTACTGACAGTCGTGGCAACACTCAGGATCGTTGTAGTGGCGTCAGTGAAGGCCGTGTCGGTTCCGTTATTCCCACCAGTCGGAGCGATGATTTTCGGGACGACAGAAACAAAAGTAGGGATTCTACCGACCGCCATACTCGTGGTCACGAGCATACCTTAGTGGATGGGGTTTTCCCAGTCCATTAATGACAGAGAACGGTTTCATGTACCAAGTGTACACGGTAAAATATATGAGTCCGGTGCCAGTAAGCCATTTACTATTGGAGGACTGAATATTAATGGTGGATTGAATTATAAGTGTAAAATCCCTGACATAATCAATGTAATACAGAGTTATTCAATTTTTTGTTGTATCGAAACTTGGTCATGTGAAATATCTAATCTTGATATAGCCCGATATAGTTATTATCATGTTTTTAGAACAAAAAATCTAAAGCAGTCAGAAATAGCGGTGGATTAGTCGTTTATTTTAAGGATGAACTTAGTCAATTCTTTACTATTGTGAACGATGATAATTGCGATTTACTTTGGCTTAAACTAGATAGGCGTTGCCTGAAGTACGAATATGACATATACCTTTGTGTTTGCTATATATCTCCTGAAAGTTCATCAAGCACATCGGCCGAGTTGTTTGACGAACTTAGCGAGGCAATTGTTCGTTACGGCGATCTGGGTAGAATTCTGTTGGTCGGTGATTTTAATTCAAGAACCGGTTCTGAATGTGATAACATAGTAAATTATGATATTCATGACTGCAGGTTTCTACCTATCCCGCAATCGCCAGCTGCTTATGCCGAAAACGATTTGCCTCGACGAGCAAACTCAGACAATACTGTCAATTCGTACGGTAGGCGCCTGCTTGCTCTATGTAAGTCATCTGGTGTTTTTATAGTAAATGGTCGATCAGGTAACGATCTTGACTTGGGAAAGTATACCTGTCATAAGTACAATGGCCAGAGTGTGGTAGATTATGTTTTATGTGACGTGAGATGTCCCAATATTATTTATAACTTTTCTGTTGGTGATCCCATTGTGTGGTCAGATCATTCCATACTTGACTTCTCCATCGTATGCTGTAAGTCCTACAATAGAGATTTGGCTCATGTTACTAATCTTAGAGTCCCGTATCGATGGGTTGATCATAAAAGTGAGCAATATGTGCATGCTCTTAGTTCATCTGAATCTCATTGTATACTTCATCGTCTTACGACTGATTTACTTTTTAGAGCTGACGCACTTAGTATTGATAACGCCGTTTGTGGTTTTAATGATGTTATACTATCCGCAGCCGAGTGTATGGCGGTCAGTGCTAAACACCGTCAGCGGCATAAGGCAACTAAGCGTTGGTACGATGGTGAATGTCGAGCAGCTAAACGTGCTTTTCAATTGGAAAGCAGGCGATGTGGCAGCAATCACACATCTATGGCATATAGGCATGCGAGAAATGCATACCGTGCCATTTGTAGAAGAAAATTGTATGCATTTGAACAATCGAAAGGTCAACAGCTGCAGTTGCTAGGCAGAAAGAGTGTACATGAATTTTGGAAATATTTAAATAGTGAGACTAGAGCAGAAGTAAAAGTAGCCGAATGTAGTTTCGGTTCATATTTTGCAGGGTTGTATAAAGTTGCAAGTCTACCGGATCGGGACGAAGAAACACAGCGTCAAATGGATAATCAAAAGTTTGATGTGCGTGTTGTGGAGGAACTTGACAGAGAGATTTCAGCAGAGGAATTGGTGCTAGCTATTGGCAGGATGAAACGGGGAAAGGCAGCCGGGTGTGACAACATACTGAATGAGATGCTGCTAGATGGTGCCCACGTCCTGTTCAATCATTTTCTGGCCTTATTCAATGCTATTTTAGAGTCTGGTCATTACCCCATTCGATGGAAGGATAGTGTGATAATTGCATTACACAAAAGCGGTCCATTAAATGTCCCCGATAATTTTAGAGGGCTTGCTATGACAGTTAACATGTCGAAATTATTTTCATCGATTATTAGTAGCCGACTGATCACGTGGTCGCAGGATGAAGGTGTTTTAACCGAGGCTCAGTTTGGTTTCCGTCCTGGCTACAGTACCACCGACGCTATCTTTGCTTTAAAGGCCTTGATAGATGCATCTTTTGATTTAAAAAAGAAGTTATACGTTTGTTTTATTGATTTTAGAAAGGCTTTCGATTTTATTGATCGTGAGATTCTGTTTTTTAAACTGGATAAACTCGGCGTCAGTTCTAAGATAATTGCCTTATTGAAGAATATGTATGATAGCGCCCGAGCATGTGTATGGTCTAATGGGAGTCATTCTGAGTATTTTGAATGTGAAGTAGGTGTAAAACAAGGAGAAACTCTGTCGCCATTTTTGTTTCTCTGCTTTATTAATGATGTTTATGATCATTTGTGTGACAAGTCTATAGGTGTGCAGCTCAGCAGCGGTGTCAAGGTCAACAGCTTGCTGTATGCTGATGACACTGCGATCGTCACCAATGATCCGGGTCTGTTGCAGACGGCGCTTGATGAGTTGCAGGTTTATTGTAAAAGGCTGGGCCTGTCGGTTAATGTGGGTAAAACAAAAATTATGGTATTTCAAAAGGGGGCACAATATCTAAGAAAGAAAAGTGGTTCTACTTAAGACAGGAGGTTGAGAGATAAAACATTTAAATATTTAGGTCTAAATTTCTCTGCAAAAAAGTCGTAAACAATGGTAAGTTGAAGATGGCTCATCAAGTCCTGAAAGATCATGGTATCCGGTCGGGCCGCTATTTAATGAGAAAACTTAGTGCTTTCAAAAACCTTTCGGTAAATAAATCATGCGAGCACACGAAGTATTCAACAACTGTCTTGTTATCGCGAGTCAGTTCACCTTTGTCAGCATCAGTCTCTATCGGGAGCTCGTTTGTCTGGCACAATTCGATCAACCGCCGACCCAGGTAGTCCACTTTAGCTACATTGCGCGACACACGTTTCGGTATCCGCCCATAGACATTAGCTGGTTCCAGTATTCACGCTATCCCCTTGAAAAGGCAAGTCCTCAATATCCGCCGTGTCTACATCGTCGATACTATTTCTAGTGTGGGTGTTTAAATTTTCCGCATAAACAAACTGGTTTATCTCCCATAAATCACTTGCACAAATTGGGAGAGTGTCTCGTGAAACACTGCCTTCTCACGCTCGACAATATCTTCCCTTAAAGCAAAAAAATTCCACCTTATCGCCTCTGAGCCAGCTTTTGTCTTGTTTTCATACATACCCAAGTTCAGAGAATTCGTGCCTAACATAGCCAACGTCAGCTAAGTCGCACTTTATTTCTGTTAACACCAAAATGTCAAATTTGGCGACCAGCTGATGGAATTCCGCCGTTTGCACTAAGGCTCACCACTCTTTTTTCAGTCCCAACATTTTTCGCCGTCCAGCTATCCTATTGTCACTGGCCATTTACAAACAGGTTACCCCGCCTAAACTTATAACTCTGACGTCTCCTCTTTGCCTCGGCCATCATGGGCTTCATCTGCATGTATCTTTATAGATCCGCCAACGATCTCTCGCCAGTCACGTAACACCTCTCGTCCTCTAGTGCCACTAGCGCTATCTCCACTATACCTACTTTATCGGTATTACGAAGTAATTTAACGATAATGTGATGCGACCGTCTGTCCGCAACAGTCGCGCCCGTGTGATGAGCTGTCGCCACTTCCACATCCCCACCCACAATATTGGTAAACACGTGCCTCGCGATATCAAACGGCTTCTCCCCTTCGTTTCCTCTATCCGAATTGTTCGCATCTTATTTTCGCGTGAATATCTTTCGAGATTGTTCATCTTTGCATGCACGTCATCAAAATCCCGTATGTTCCTTAATTCCTGGTCTGGCTGCACATCGCTGCGTTTCTTTCGTCGAGCTCCTTGCTCATAGCATCTAACAGCATGACTATCTCCGCGATTCTGTTTTTTCACCGTCTGTTTTTTCACCGTCTGTCTTTACCCAAAATACCTCAGTCTCAAGCGTCGTAGTACGGCGGTCCAGGCTCTCGGTTTCTCTGTCAATGCTTTCGAATTCCTCTCGGAGCTCCTGTTGTTCGCCTTCCAGCTTGTCAATATTACAGGCATGTCCGAGGAAATTTCAGCCAAACTTTTCTTTATACCGGACAATCATGTTTCTCTTTTATCGACGAAGCATTAAGGTATGATTCACCGGAGAATCGCCGTTTATTGTAATGCATTCTATCGGCTTTTTTGCTACTTGAGTTTTATTTCCAATAGTAACTACTCGATTAACAGCCTATAGAGTTTTAGACAGAGGGAATCGACCGTCACCTCAGAGTAGTCGATCATAGTTGAATATTGCACTTTAAATCACATATATTTCATTTTATTTCATCAACAATTGACTCATTTGTGTAGCACATATATACATATATTACCGAACAGTCGACCCTTTGTTTTAATGCTAGGTTCAATTGCGTGTGCACGCTGTTCTGTTGCTTCGGGGCAACTCTGACAACACGATTTCAGCGTAGCTATTCACCTGTTGAGCCTAGAGGTGTATACACTGGCCTGGATTAAGTCAAAAAGACTAATCCATTGCTAAGACACAGCTGCAATAACATGTGTAATGTAATTTACCTGTGCTCTGCTTTTCACGTGTACTAACTTAAACACGATCGATTTATCAATTAATATCACTCTGACAAGCAAAGTAAAAGCATTTGTCGGCTCCCTCAATACACTGTCGTGCTGCTCGGCGCCGTATTTAAAAAATATCGCATCGGCGTTGAAATATCACTTACTATAACACACTTTTATTTTCCTTTTATTTCCTAAAGTGTTAGAGTTGAGGTGGAGTTCAAGTAATTAGGAAAGGATGAGAAGGCCTGACACGGTCAGTCGGTTACGGAAGAGCGAAGTGATGGAGCGCTGTAACAATGATGCTGAGAACTTTAAAATGCATCCTCTACTAGATTGGACACCTGTGTACGGCTGTAAGAAGTGAAGTCCAGTAAATCCGACGAAACTATTTGCGTCGTTAGTGGTTCCACTAAGTGACCAAGTCGGTTACCAATCGGGTGTCACGTGTTGAAACAAACGGTGGGAACACAGAGCAAACACGCGCTTCGTGTAAAAAGTAGTATATAATTGTGAAGTTAAACGATCACCGGTACGGGTTGAAGTTTGACCGGTATTATATGAATTCCAATAGAAATGCATGGGGTGCAAAGTAGAATACTCCTGCATGGTAATCGAGCATATTCGTGTCAGGTTTTTGAAGACACGATTGATGAGGGATACATACAGAACCCGCTCCTTAATCAAAGGTTGCTCTTCCAGCAAGGGAGGCAATTCGGGTGGGAAAACTATTGAACCCCATGCCCGGTGATCATCCCGTACCGGTGATCGTTTAACCTCACAATTACATTTCATCCAATGAAATGCATGGGATTCGATGTAGAGCTTTAAAGATGTAGACGTCATCAATCATAATACAAGCAGGTTAAATATACGTAGAAATAATACAACACATGTCGGAAGGTGGAATGTTAACCACAAAGCGTTATCTGCTTCGACGCGATAGGAGATGCACTAAATATGTGGTGCCCCCCCCCTCTGTTTTAAAAGCATTAGCATGTGACAATGTTTCAGTACCAGAGAGAGAAAATTTACTCCAATATTTTAGATTCATATATACTATCATTCTGTAAAGGGGGCAACTGGCGTGGTGGTTAGAGCGTCTGACTTTGAATCCAGGAGTCCCCGATTCAAATCCCGCTCTAACCAGTATACTAACTGGCGTTTTTCTGGCTGAAAACGCCTTAAACCTCATTGCCCATGGGGGCCTGAGTAGCCCTTGCAGTGTGGTTCTGTTGGAGCTTTTTCCCTCTGACGTTTGCTGTGCTTCAGATGCTCTATATGTGATCTCTGTCGCCACCTCTCCGCCATGTCGTCATCTCATTGTAAATAAACATGGACCTATCATAGACTTATCGAAGTGTGTGACATATGTAGTTCATATGTAGACATCTGGAACCAGTGGCGTGAATGGAAAAAGGTCAAAATTGTCTGCCCAGACTCGGGTTTTTCACATTAGGTGTTTTCCCCCCACCCCATATAAGCGAGACTAATCAGATTGTCGTGTTAACCACATCAATACCTGCCTTCTTCATTACAACTTTGATCCATCTTGACAGCGTGTCTCTAGATGCGTCACCGTGTGGCTTCACTGTACTCACAAATAATCTACTACCTTTACGAATATTCTTAGTTTGCGATAAGTATTCGGTCAAGGTCTTGTATATACGTAGCCTAATATAAGCCCTATATGGCTTGAGTTCAATAACTAATTTTACCATGACCTAAACACGATTGTTTGAAGTCTCCATATATATAGAATGTATATGCTTCATTAATCACTGACATGTTATTAATGTTCATCAGGTGGAGAGACTGTACTCTTTGGCCAGATATCAATGTCATTAATGTCACCGTTCTTTGTGATAACTCAAACAGTCCCAGATCTTTGACAGGCGGTTGTGTGCGAAAAAATCTAGAATTATTGAACCATCTCAAATTATGTAATATTTAGGTTTGGGTGGTTTACACTGATAGACACCTTTCATAAATTGACATATCAAACGGTGATTGCCGATTTTTTGATTTGATGTTATTGACAAAAACATAGAGAGGGCACTACGTGCACTATTCAACGAGTTAATCCATCGGTTAATATACAAAACAAAATGTAACTTAGTGGATTTCTTCCAGCTATGAAAAATAATATCAATAGCCTGTTGAGATTAGATGGAAATTATTTACTAGCGATTTCCGCAAACTGCTCAAGCAAGAAGCCTCCGTCTCCTGCCGAGTGGATGTACAGCCTTGTTGTGCAGCAGTGTTAGTTGATTCCGTGACCACGGTATCTGTAGTGGTTCCCTCGCTGAAACCGTGCGTAGCAATGGAAACCATCCTTGAGTCGGCCAGTTGGGTATGATCAAAATACCCTGACAACGATCTGTCTCGATCTTCCTAAGTACACGATCAATTACTGAAAATGGAGGGAAAGCATGAATTTGCACCAATTAACTGTGAAGGCATCGATGTATATAGCATGTGAGTGTGGCATCCATTATATATATGGCTTAATTTTAGTTAATTAGTCTGGAGGGAAATGAATATTTGGCACTACAAAATCTTGGAAATGCCTGATAACCAGACCAGTCCTATTTCAATGTCCACTCTGTGGTATCATTGAAGATTCTCGATTTTGAATCAGGAAGCAAATTTCTGACACCTGGTATGCGTGTCGCTGTAATCCAAATGTATCGTTGTATACACCAACGCCACAGTTCAACAGCACATTCCCTCGAGTGCGTGGCAACCATATCTTTTATGTATGCAACATTGCAACAGCTGTTGTATTATCTAAACATAATTTAAGATGAGTATGAGATATGTCTTAACATAAAGATTGCATAGCCAATAAACGGGCTTTCAACTCAAGTACATTAATATGATCCAACCCTTTTAGGGCTGACCATCTGCGATTAGTAACACTTTTATGACCATCAGATAGCTCAATGAAGACTGCACCCCAACCTTCAAGGGATGCATCAGTGGTTAGACAGTGTGTAAACTGACCATGATTAATAGATCTATTCAGTGAAAGGATGTTATCAATCCACCAATGTATCTCAGTGACAGAACCTGAAGATAGTCTAGCTTGGCCCTTAAAATCACCACATGTTAGTTGTAATGCCCTAGTTTTGTCATACTTTAGGCATCTATAATGTAAAGGGCCATACTGAACTGCCACAAGATAGAATAATATTACTCCAATTAATTTGGCAAACATAGCTGCTGTTAAATCTTTAATGTGTAAGACAGAACATCCTGCATTTAGTAATTAGTTTCTCTTTTTTCTTGCATTGAAGAAACTTTCAGAGTCAGGGACAATACCTAGATGTACCATCAGTTGCTTCAGAGCTAAAACAGATTTTTACGATATAGATGTGTAAACCAAGTGATAACAAGAGTAGAGTATCATTTATGGCACACATACAATATCCAGATGATTGATCCATTAGAAAGAATCATCATTGTAACCACATGGTTCTTTTGTCGTAAACTAGCATAAACAGATTTCAGGATCTTCGTAAAGAGCCGAGGGGCTTAACCGAGGCCGTTTGGTAAACATGTGTATTGATACAAGTTCTTATTGCCCCATCTATAAGACTTGTCCATTGGGACAGTGTAATAAGCATTCATTAGAGCTATGCAAGCCATGAAACAATTTTGTCGAATTTTATAATTAAATCAATAGTGTCCATCTTAAGATGTTGTTAGACAATATGCTCATTGAAATATGATAAATCCGAGATTAATCTATGTTTGCCATTCTTTTTCTCTTTTAGGAAAATATTTGAAATAAACTCAGAATCGGAGTGACTAGTTTCCTCAATAATCAATTGATCCTTAAAAATTTTTATCTGCTCATCAATAATTTGTTGTTTTTTAGCAGAGAAATCAATTGCTCTGGGCTCTGTCTTTTGAGCCGGCACCATTATCAAATCAATTAAAAAACCTATGATTGATAATATGATAGACTCATCGCCCGTTGTAATGTTCCAGTTATTTACATAATACCGAATAGTTCCCGTAATAAAATCACCGTGAATATTTACCCGTGGTGGTATGAGTCTTCGAGACGCACCCCTTCAACGATTGTTGTAGCGCTTCAGTGTTGGCATTTCACACGGTCGCCACTCTAAACAAGAGGCCCAAGACGCTCACCTGGAAAAAGAGAAAAAGAGATGGAAGATCACAAATCACACATTAGAAGGTTTAGATGAAAAATCACACGACAGTTGATATCACACCTTTTAATTGTTGTAAAATTAAAATCATTATCACTAATAGCACGCAGAAATCATTTTATAATAGAGATTCAATGATTAGTTAACATCACATCATTGCTCATCATCATGAGCATATATATATATACGTATAAAGTCATTATACAATTTCAGTAGCTGTATCAACACGATTGGCTAATTTCAATTATTACAATTTACTGAATGTGTTCAGTTCTAGCATAAAGATTCCTGACTGAGAATTATTCATTGAATTTTACTGATTAATAATAGAGCAACAAGTATCCTACTACTGTATTGTACATTTATGGGGCTCTTGCACGATACAAAAGAGACTGTGTATTAGGTTACTGCTAGCACAGATCACACAGTGGGGTGTCTTACAAGAGTATGAAATGTGCTGGTGATTAGGATAGGCAATGTGGTTCCATAAATAGTTGGAGAGAAATGCACAGGAAAAAACCTATACCCCTGAAGAGTGTGGAACGAATGCTTTACATTTGAATAATGCCTGCTGTGTTAAATCCACACTACTGTACATATAAGATACAGATAACACAATTACAATCGTGATTGTGGCACAAAAACAACAAATGCTTGGAATATTTTCGAAGACCTTGAAAATACGACGTAGCGTGTAGGAAAACTCATGGATCGTTAGTACATGTACCTGATTCAGTTGGATTAGGATTCTTGTTGGTCGCTCTTCCCGTACTCTTCTTCGGTACTGACACTATAATGCTCAATTACCACGGCGGTGTATTTTACATTGAATCCCATGCATTTCATTGGATGAAATGTAATTTGTATTCTACGAATCAGCTATCAGATTTTTATATGATGGTGATAGGGGTAGCCAATGTGATTTTACGAATAGTGTTTATAAAAGACAATGCCTCGTGCACCTCATATGTTACAGTAGTATGTTACAGCGTGGTAACGTGTGTTGGAGGAACACATAGCATGGATCGTAATGTGTGTTGGGGAAACACATCTAATATGACAGCTTTGTAACGTGTATTGAAGAACATATGGCGCGAGATAGTATTGTAACGTGTTGGGGAAGCACATCTAATGCAACAGCTTTGTAACGTTTATTCAAGAACACATGACACGAGACGGGATTGCAACGTAATTTGGAGAAACATGTAACAGCGTTGTAACGTGCGTTAGCGTGGTAGCGTGTGTTAGAGCAACATACGGCGGTGATAGCGTTGGAGTAGAATATCGACAAAAACGTTGATCTTGTGTGTAGAACTTTATTGCGCTTATCGTAATTACAAAACAATCCTGTATTTATACTGTATGTCGGTGTTACAC
>WURV02181465.1:0-13228 GCA_011762755.2 Epimenia babai
TTGTGATTTTATGTTTAGCGTCACTAGACGGTGTCATCACCAATTAATGCGCTTTATAAATTGCTATTATTATTAATAATGACGAGGTTCATGTACTGAGGTCCAGACTGAAACATTTAATACATGGAAAGACTTTGAAAAATACCCTTGGACAAAATATAAAATAGGAACAACAATATTCAGAACAACATCCGGTACAGTATTCGAAACAACATTCGGAACAATATTCAGAACAACATTTGGAACAATATGTGGAACAACATTTGAAACAATGTTTGGAACAATATGTGGAACAACATTTGAAACAATGTTTGGAACAATATTTGGAACAATATGTGAAACAATATTCTGAGCAATTTTGGAACAGCATGTGGAACAATGCTTGGAACAATATTCGGAATAACATGTGGAACCACATTCGGAACAATATTCGGAATGTGTGGAACAGCATTCGGAACAATGCTTGGAACAATATTCGGAATAACATGTGGAACCACATTCGGAACAATATTTGGAACAATATTCGGAACGACATGTGGAACAACTGCCAACTGGTTAGGAAACTTGCACAAGCGTACCTAATCAACTAACTACGTAACTATACATAAATACTTTAAAGCATCAATTAGGGCACTTTTCCATAAATTCTCCATCTCATTATGATATAATTTTTTTCTTACAATTAACCTTTATGAACACTTTAATTAATAGCATGCTATGTGTGCAGTGAATTCAAAACATTGCCATTGAGATCTGTTTTTCTGTTTCATGATCAATGCCTTATTCATAACCTTGCAAGACGCCAAATTTTTGTTTATGTTTTGATATACAATAATACTCGTAAAATTTTTTTACGGAGCGCGTGGTAGTTTCATTGGTCCCAGTAAGACATCTTCCCTCTGATGCGACTGCATTTCGAGCACTGTCAGCACTCATGTCACTTGACTTCATCATTTCGTCATCCGTCTATATATAATCATCATATAACATTATAACTCGTCACACATTCAGACGTGTGTGCGACAGATCTGTCTAAGATGAAATGTTCCGATCAAGTTCAATGGTCAGCCCAGACTTTTAAGTTAGCACTATAATGGTTTACCATCGTAGTGAATTTAGTAAATTCAGCTGACTATAATCAGCGACTCTTGCATAGACTGTATTTATAAAGGACCAATTACGAAATTTTAATCTCAGCATATTGTGTATATAACGTTGTATTCACAAACGCAACACGCAGTCACTTTGCTGGTCAAGCCATAGTTGCAACTTGGAGCGGTGAGGCATTAATCGATCAATCTCTATCCAGTTACTGCAACAGTTATTACTGGGTGTTCAAAGCAGACACCAACATCCCCCCCACGCCCATCCACATTTTGTGGAATTATATTAGGAAACGAATTTCTGCGGAATCAATCAAACAATAAAATGTCGATTGCCGGAGCTGAAAACCAACTGAAACGCTATTATGTATATCATATTTGATGCGGATATCGCGAGGTTATTCGGGACTCTGAAGAGAGTCTAGAATTAATAGAATCGCCAAATCGTGCCCACAGGCAGTGTGCCATGTCGGCACATCGGCACCGGGGACATTGTTTACCCACACGCCAGTCTGATGAAAGTTATCAATGTTGCCAGACTATTGTATCGGAAAACAATAGTTAACAAGATGTCATGTCTGTCATGTATTTGCAGTCCCTCTGCCTCGTGAGGTGATTTGGTCAGATTGAGTTATGACCATATTTGACCTGTCTTGAGGTTAGATAAACATCAGTCTCGTCTTTTTTACGGAGCTGCTTTATCTTCGGCTATGTCGAAATTAATCCTGCTGTAATTTGGTGTGGAATGAAGCGCGAAATGCTTATTAAAGCAGGCCTAATCCATAAAGATTATAGACACTGTGATAATTAATAGAAGCTTTAAAAATTAATAAATCAGTCTGTAGCTGCAATTCATCTTCTGCAAGTCACCTGACGTCAACCTGCACAGCCCTTTGCGCTAGACATACCTTTTAGATGATCTACTGTAATCATATCATCATTCAGAGTGCACTGAAGTCTCCTAGCATATAGAAACCCGTGGCATGAATAGATGATGGTCACTTGTCTCCCCATACTGAATGGTTTACACTAGTCACTTCCCTCCCATATAAGTCTGGACCATAATTAGTCCTTTATACACCTAGACTATGGTGACCGCAACAAAAAGATTCACCTCGATTATGAGACATGGGACAATACTGTAGTGATAGAAATCGCCGAGTCTAGACAGACAGTTGACCTCCGTCGATTTACATAGAAATCCAACCACATAAGAGGGAAGAAGCTCTGATATAACCACACTACACTACAGCCTCCCGCAGGGTTCACAGCACTTTTTGACTAAAAAATACCATGAGTTTGATATTGGTAGATTGGTTAGAATGACAATCACAACCATCTCGATAGAACTCTAACGAACCAAACAGCTGTTACCTGCCCTCTCCCACCACATTAGTAAGGCTAACTCATTCATCGTGTCAACCAATATGTAGGCTAACTTTGTTAAGTGTCAATTAAGACCCAGGAAATGTGTTAATCTCAACATAAATGCTACCTCCATAGATTCCCTATGTAATAGATCCACTCCACTCGCAATCTAATAGCTGGTGATTAATTGGCGTGACACTGCCACAAATGGCTGGTGGCCCAGAATTAACTATTATTATAAATCTGTAATGCGGATGTAAGTAAACTATATTTAGACATATTCAAAATTTTAACCCACAAGCGAATTGTTTATTTCAGATTTAATTACTGTTTCACAAGGTTTTGTTATGATGATACGAATAGCCATGTTTTTTATTTATCCTCGCAGGGCAAACTCGGTGAGATTCTTCTGTCTCTGTGCTACCAACCGACTCTGGGTCGTCTGACAATAGTCGCTATCGAAGCTCGTGATCTTAAGGCAAAGGATTTCATGGGATTATCAGGTAGGTTGGTTAGTTCAAAGCATCAGGGCTAGTGTAAAAACATTTTTATTATGCTCCGGTGTGTAGGTTGGTCTGTGACATCAGCGTTCATGTAAGAACATTCTTATGGTCAGGTGTATAGGCCAGTCCGTGGCATCAGTGTTCGCGGAAGAACATCCTTACTATAATCAGATGTGTGAGCCAGTCCATGGCATTAACATTCGTGTAAGAACATTCTTATTATAGTCAGATGTGTGAGCCAGTCCGTGGCATCAGTGTTTATGTAAGAAAATTCTTATTATAGTCAGATGTGTGAGCCAGTCCGTGGCATCAATGTTCGTGTAAGAACATTCTTATTATAGTCAGATGTGTGAGCCAGTCCGTGGCATCAATGTTCGTGTAAGAACATTCTTATTATAGTCAGGTATGTAAGCCCATCCGTGGCATCAACATTCGTGTAAGAACATTCTCATTATGGTCAGATATGTAGGCAAATCTATGGTATTAGCGTTCTTGTACGAACATTATTATTGTAGTCAGATGTGTAGACCAGTCCGTCGCATCAGGGTTCGTGTAAGAACATTCCTATCATGGTCTGGTGTATAGGCCTGTTCATAACGTCAGTGCTCATGTAAAATGTCCAGTTCGGCATCATTCGGGTAGGTAGACCTGTCCCCAGTGTCAGCTCTAACCCAGATACACGCGATCAGGTAATAGTGAGCAGAGTAAAATCATCACAGCTACATAGTTACAGAAAACTATACAGTAATTTCTTGACGTAAACCAAGTTTTACTGCCCTATGTACACCAAATCCACTCTGGTTTTCAATCTTTGCCAGCATACTGATTGCAAACACACAACCGAAATGACGATCATTTCCCGATGACCAGAACTAATGCGGTTTTCTTCTTTACAGCCTTAAGCTCTCGATACATTCATATTAAATCCATCAATAATTCTGAACAAATAGTCAACTCTTGATTTCGCTAATATCCAAGCAAAAACAGCCAGAAGTTAGTAGACTTGTATTGCTTTTGCATCCAACAGCTGCAGCATGCCCCTGGTCATGTCAGCACCATGATGTTTCCCATAATTTTGTTTCTGAAACTTGATGAGCCGTAAAGGTTTATAAAGGATTCACGGATCAGCCAGGATTCGATTTCTACTCTCTATGCAGATTTTTAGCCGATAGTATAATGTGGATTCCAACAGACAGCCTGGATTTTATTGATGACTCATTATTTATATTTGTAGGCGCGCTGCAATGAATACAAATTATGCTCTATAGCACTCGACAGTTTAGTGGAATGCTCTTAACAATGTACACAACTAGACAGTCAGAGCTAAGTCACATGCCTGAGATTTGGCAAGTTTATTTTTTTTTAGAGCAGCATGTTTGGAAAGGTTGCACTAGAGTGAAGTTATTACACGAATACATCTAATATATATTGATTGATATTTGAATTAGCTACAAAAATTAAGTATGCCTCAATGTATTAGCCGACCATAGCAAGAGGATAGCAGCCAACGCACCACATAGTTATGTGAAAGCAAGATAACAGAATGGTAATATCACTGTTAATAATGACAATGGTGCCCAGGGTGAAAATGCTTGTTTCTGGCATTGGCAGATCTAGCATCGTGAGCACAAAGCAGAAACCCATAAAATGGCCTTTCGATAAATAAATGTTCTTAATTTAATAATTTTTAGCGATTATTTCAACGGGCTTATGTTCTAAAATCTATGTTATTGTGTCTTTTATTGCCTTTCTAGCGATTTGGCAAACAACAAAACAAAATAATCTTCTCAAACGCCCTGTGGAATGAGTGGACGATCCCAGACCTCTCTCACTATTTGTCTTTTCGGCCAATTAATGCACCTCCCTTCAATAATCCTTGGATTGCCCCACTTATTGATTGGTTGATATAATCTCTCAGCCAGCAGAAAACATTGTTCTGAAGTCTATGTCAGAATTCGCTGTGTTGCCATGGTATATTTTAATACAGTAAGATACACAAGGTGTGTGTAAATGCATTCTTTCCATAAAAATACACTTACCATAAATCACTAACATTCAGCAGTAAAATTTATTATTTTACTATTCTTTTTTATAAGCCCATTGTTTAATTCATCTCTATCTTTTTGTCTTCAGTCTTATTTCACATGTCTTTTAAGGATACAGGCCAGAATATGCTATCATTACTTTGCTTTTACCTTTATTCCCATGACTGTAATAAAATTTTATATCAACGCATGCCATTTTTGATGTCAATATTTATGTTTTAAGTATCTCCAGCATTCTTCAACGGATGCATTATCCTTATAATCTGTCATGTGATTTAAGTTCATCTAACATTTCACAGTATATATATTTTAGAGGAGTTCTGGGGAATGTACTCTAGTAAACTCTGACCATTTGAAGTGTCATTTCAATCAGGTAATAGTATCTTCAATACCCTTCCCCTTCCTACACTTTTCCCAGCCATACTTCACGCAAAATGCTCATGGCTGCAGCATTATAATAATACATGTATTTTATAGTGCTCCTTGGTAACACTGAAGTACGACAGAAGACACTTTACAATAATTAATACAAGCAGTAGACTACGATACACCATGTACTTTAGAAGTGACGATACTGTTGAAGGACGACGCGTTCAGATTCTGGTACCGTTTTGTCTCGCCAGTTTACTACCTGTGACAGTATACTACCTGTGAATGCCTTAAACGAGGTAGCTGTTTCGCGTGTTCTGCATGGACTTCTTCCCCTGGATGTAGTTCTGTGATTTGATG
This sequence comes from Epimenia babai, assembly GCA_011762755.2. Taxonomy (NCBI): domain Eukaryota; kingdom Metazoa; phylum Mollusca; class Solenogastres; order Cavibelonia; family Epimeniidae; genus Epimenia; species Epimenia babai. Next base: position 5,749 of record WURV02181465.1, read on the forward strand.
CTGGTGGGTTTGCGCTTCTCTCTGCTCTCTCATCATCTCGTATGTAGTCATTATCAGCACAGATTTTGCGGGGTGTACGAGTGAGTCTGTTCACACTCACAATTGGTGGCATAAATGGATGATAGTCCCTTTCTCGTCCATGTTCTGTGACATCCTCTTAACTATAGTATAGAGGATTTAAATATATAAAGGGTCCATAATGGCCCAAATGGCTGTTCTCATCCTATTTGTACATAAATATACATAAATTATATATATATACATATATACATATCATTGTGATGACCACTAGGCGCGATCTCTTTGATAACCTGACTACCTAATGTATGCAATATATACCCCTTACAATACTTTGTAGAATAGATCGCCTGTAATCATTCAATTATGAGGTCAGTGACAGCTTTCACATCATAACTTAAGACGTTCGCATTTTATTTTCTTACGCTCAATTGTGGAATTGTTATTTTTGCATCTACGTTTTTGTATTGCATAATTATCAGTGCGTGCGATATAAAACTTCCATTTACGCTCTAGAGAAATAATTTATTACACGACATTATATGATAGCATCCATTCCGGTGGGTCGTCAGGATTGATTTAAAATGTGCCGGCTCACCCAGTATCGATTATCTACCCTTCTCATTTATGTGAAACGGGACATATTAGCTGTCTCGGTAGATGGCAGCATAGCTTGGTTCGCATGCTCGAGCCGTCATGAACCAAACTGAAGAAGGAATCTTAAACCTAATCCGCCCCTAAATGAATGCATCTATTCGAATTTACACGAGACGTGTATTCTGAAACATACAGGTTCAGACAGACCATAAGTTTCTCGGATGACTGATGCTGATACAATTATGTATTGAAAATGCCTAAATGAACGCATCTATCTGAATTTACACGAGACATGTATTCTGAAACGTACAGGTTCAGACAGACCATAAGTTTCTCGGATGACTGATGCTGATACAATTATGTATTGAAAATGCCTAAATGAATGCATCTATCTGAATTTACACGAGACATGTATTCTGAAACGTACAGGTTCAGACAGACGATAAGTTTCTCGGATGACTGATGCTGATACAATTACCCGAGCGAATGTCACGTGGCTTGTGTCTTGAATTAATAATAACAGTTGACGATAGGTTTTTGAAAAAAATTATTTTTTCTCCCATCCATTATCCTTTCACACCGAATGAACTTTGCAAACCTCGATATATTATCGATAATCGCTCGAGGTTTTATTCGAGCCATGCGGGTTCGCGTTGATGAAAGTTGATGAATTATTGTCAGCATCCTCGTCACTGGATCATTTTTCCATCATGTTTTTTGATAATTGAAGCTTAGTTTTGTGACAGATGAATGTTATTTCTTGTACAGAAGGGTTCTTAAGAATTGCCTGAAGACCGTGTATAATATTCCACAAACCCTTCTACATGTTGTATTAAATAGCTAAAAGTTTCTATTCAGCCATTTTATGATTTCCCTGTTATCCGACGTATAACTTTTATCACAATGAACGTTTTGATCTTTTATCGCTGAATTATTAAAATAACATCGTTCGATGAGCATGCCGTTTATCAATGATTTCATATGAGCACCATAAAGCTCTGGTGACTTGGCTCAATATTGATTTATACATAAGACTGTCTTCCTGTCCCTGGGCAGCAGCTGCTCACAATACATGGCAAACCACTTACCACGCTCGCATTCCTGAATCTTATAAATCTTATACGTGATTATTGCAATGGAACGAGGTCGGGAGAACTTATTCTGGAAGAACAACATTGCCTATAATAAAACAAAACCTTCGGGTTACACCTATTACTTTGCTTTGTCTATCTCCGCATTATTATCACTATAGTTCTATACTTACCGCAATTAATGGCGTCTGATGGCGAATATAGTATATCAATCAAGGTCAATATTTAGCCATGAAATCTAGATTATTATATTGATATTTAGGACTTTTTGAGTATATAGTCTATAAAATAATATATTTTACTATAATTATTAGTTGAATAATGCGTTTTAATACGTAAAATTTGACAATGTTAATTTCACTTCTTCAATTTTGATAACTATCAATCCATGCAATATGAAAACATCAAGGAAATTCACATGTGAGTGAATTATACATGAAAATCCAGAATTGAATAAATTTATGTATTTATAGAATGAATTGTGAGATTACAATTTGGCCAAAAGGTTGATTGGATGAATCATGATAATTTCTATCCGCACTAACTGGTGTCGCCTCTTCCTGCACACAGTTCCCCGTAACGTTTCTCCCTTCAACTGTTCTTTTTACATGACCTGGATCATGAGTATGTGTCCAAGACAATTTCATTTCCAGGGGGGGGGGTGACCACGCTGGAGTTCTACGGTATTTTTCTCAAATAAATACAAAGTTTTTTAGCTCCATATCTTTTGTACTGTCTAAAAATACGATTGATATAATTATAGTAGAATCTGCAGAACTATAGCTTTGATATTATCCAAGGGATAGACAGGAATTCATCACTTTTGTTACTTAGAATAACTGATGGACATGACCAGTTGACCATGTAAAGAGGTAAATAAGTTGTGATTTTAACTCCTATCATCACGGGAAACATAATCTTTTCCTTTGATGTTCCACATTAAGGAATTATGAGTATAGGTCCAACACCTTCGTATGTAGGTCATTGGCCATTAGGAATAACAAGACGTTTTAGTGATTGTAAGCACTATTAGAAATAATGGGAATTAGAAATAATGAACATGACCCATTATTCCTACTTTGAAGGTTTTTGGGACTGATTAAAATTGTACAGATGCACTGTTAAGTCTATTTCTTCAATGACATTAAGTCCTAGGCGTCAAGAGTTCTTTCAACTTTGCACTTCTTGTCTCAGTGCGTGTCGAACTATCTCAGGTTTCGATGATCAAAAGCCTGCGGCTACCCATCTGAACTGTCTGCTGCCACGACTTTTAATGGATACGCTATTAGCCAAACTTTTGTAATTGTACCTTATTTATCGAGGACTCGTGATCTTAGAAACCGTGATCAGAGATCCGAAATGTAAGAAAGTGATTCTAATTTACTGTTAAATTACGCTTCGTTGCCAGCCTGCGATATGCCTTCTTTACTTCATTCGCCATTTTGCTTATCAATATCCATTTTTCTTTGTATATTTTGTTTTAACCCAGAGCAGTTTGTTGTTACAGAATTGGACTGCTATAGTAATGTGATGTGCAGATGTCAGTGTAGCAAGAGTTAATAAAAACCGCGTACTTTCACATGTAGAGAGATGTGTACGTTAAAATTGATGATGTCCAAAACAAAAGTAGTAATGCAGATGCTAAAAGTGCTGATGCACACAGTAAATGTGATTATGCGTACATCAAACGTGATGATGTGTATACTAAATGTGATAATGTGTATATCAAAAGTGATGATGTGTATACTAGATGTGATAATGCGTACATCAAAAGTGATGATATGTATACTAAATGTGATAATGCATACATCAAAAGTGATTATGTATATACTAAATGTGATAATGCGTACATCAAAAGTGATGGTGTGTATACTAATGTAATATGCATACACCTAATGTGATATTATGAACATTAAAATTTTTTGATGTACTGTATACACTAAATCTGAAATTAATGCAAATAATGAAAGTGATGGCTTGTACACTATATAGTGATGAAGTGTACATTGATAGTGATAAAGGGTACAGGAAATTTGATGATGACTACACTAAAACTGTTGATTACTCTGCAGAATGGTTTTAATTACATCAGCTTGGTGCCAGTGGTGCAGTGATTAGAAGTGTTGCCTTTCATGCCAGAGGTTGCGAGTTCGAACCAGCACAAACCAGGGATTTTTTCTCGTGCCTTCCACTATAGGAAACGAGCAAGATTTTCATGCTTGAATATTCAGAAAGATTTGTCGTGGAATGGTTTATTATAAAAATATATTAGGGATATAACAGGACATTGTTTTACGTGCGACTGACATTTAATTATAAAGTAGCACCAAAACAAGAGTCGCACTCTCTTGAAATGGAATGTTGTTTCTTCCACAGATCCGTACGTAAAAATCTGGCTGTCGTTCGCCAACAAACGGGTCGAGAAGAAGAAAACCGCCGTGCATTATGGGACATTGAATCCCGTTTTTAACGAGACGTTCATTTTCGAAATGCCATGGGAGAAAATTCGCGAGACTAGTCTCGATATTTCTGTGATGGATTACGATAAAATTGGACGCAACGATCTCATCGGAAAGTTCGTTCTTGGCGCGCGATGCGGACCGAATGAAACGAAACATTGGAACAGCATGATAGCTAACCCTAGACAACCTGTAGTACAATGGCACACGCTGAAAGATTGATCGTCTCATTATGGCGTGTCTATTTTTTATTATTTTATCATTTTTCGTGCAGTATATCGATGTGTATACATGCCATGTATCATCCTGACAGCATTATGCTTGCATAGTGTCTTTTTATTCGCAGAGATTATACCTGGGTAAAATACTACCAAAAATATGAAGAGCATCACAGAATATTATGCGTGCGTGAATAAAATGTAGTGGTGTGAGCATTGGAGCTTACATCATGTCAGTGTATTACCCTTGTCAAAAATCAGCGAATACAGGTACGTACGTGTGTATACATAGGCTGATTACCAAGATTATTTATAGCCTGAGCCGTGTGGGATCTTTGCACTAACAAGCCCAAGTGTTAATTGCTAATGTTTCATTCGTGTGTAAGACATCTATCAGCGTGCGTGCGTTAATTTTTGTGTTATTGGTAGAACATAGTACGTCGACTGTTTGATTGTTGCAGTGTTATGTGTTGGTTATTTTGTGTTAGATAATAATAAAAATAATAAATGATAATAAATAAGTTATTTTTATACAGATCTCTACCATGTAAAACATGCTCTAAGAGCGGTTCACAGTTAAGATGAAGATAAAGTATGAGGGAGGGAGTTTAGCACAAAACCAGAAAAAGAAAAGTAAACAACTTCGGTCAGCTAGTACGACTCAGTAAGAAGGTGCGATTGGAGTCGTTGCTTGAAAATCGAGAAGGCACATATGTGTCTACGCTCGAGGGAAAGATTGTTCCATAGAATAGGACCGGCATAACGAAAACAACGGTGACGAGTAGTGGAAAAGCGGTATCTCTCAACAGTAACTATTGATGTTGATCTGAGGTGACGAGAGGGAAGATCAACGGACATCAAGTTATTAATGCAAGTCGCGGACTTTTCTGCTGAATGGCTAGATATGAATGAGACGTCTCAGATAGACGGTCTGGACACACTCCATGCAATACGGTGAAGAAGAAGGAGCCTTCGCAAAGAAGAGATAGCACTGTAAGCATGATATAAAGTTACAGTATATATAAAATCTATAGCATGATGCTCTGGTGATGCTCTTCTAATTTTGAACAAGATCTCAATAACTGAAAATACTAAGATAAAACTCGTCAGATCTTACCCATCTAGTCATGGTACGTCATGTTTTACTGTTTGTACATCAGCTATTGTATCCCAATGGCGAACTTCCTCAATACTTCTCTATGGCCAATATTTTTCGATTTCACTAGAAAATGGAAAATTTCATCCAAAACGGCAAATCAGATATGGAAAATTTATGAATTTAGGAGTGTTCTAAATACTCGATCTATAGGAAAAGATGACTTATATCTGATAATGAGAACGCAATATTTTCGTGAATGAATGAGAAAAAAAATGGATTTTATTTCAGTCTACCAGTATTCAGAGAAAATTTGTAAATTTGAATCAAATTTAAAGCATGAATTTATATTTACACAACTATTCTGACTAACTGGATTTTCTTTGACAAAAGAATCGAAAACAAAAATGGCATTGCAATTTTTCTAATAGAATGTAATAGACAATGTTTTTTTGATTTTAGAACATCGAGAAATATTGGCTGTCTTCTAATCTCATCTTGTTTGACCAGTTCTTAAAAAGATGAGGTCTTATGTACAGTGAATTGTATAAATTTTAATATATTTTTAATTAGGTTTTTGATGATTTTTGATGACAACTGACTTTTCACGGTACAAGGGAAAATATGTTCGCCTTTGTTATTTAAGCGTAGCGTTTCGATAAAAGTCCTGTAAAAAGTGTAAATAACTAATCTAAGTTTTTTCATCATATTTTGTCCAATGGTAGTACAGACTGTTATAGGCCCTTTGCATTTTTGCATATCGTATGTTAGACTGCCTAGTAAAGGCGCCTTCATTTGAGTCCTTGCATACCAATACAGTGGCCAAATGTCTTAGTAGAATGTCATCTACATTTTAGCCTCATATCTGGAGGCTGCTTTCTGTAGATTTTCAGTAGTCCGTGTACTAGACAATTGAACGCTACTGTATGAAGGAAATCTTTGCATCCAGTTAGTCATCGATGGGCTTACATTCGTAGAATAACGTTAAAATGTACTGCAGCTGTGGGTTGTCCACACTGAAGTGAGCAGGTTTTATTCACAGCCCCATGGGCCACTCCCAGGACAAATGTTGCATGATTTACCGTATATACTCGCCTATAAGTCGATTCGCCTATAAGTCGACCCCCCAACTTTGGCCGGCGAAATCGTGGTTATCTCTTGATCCGCCTATAAGTCAAGGGTGGAGTTTGAGGGTGCTACCCCTTCTTCAGTCATTCACGGCGATCGGCTGCCATTATAATTTGGATGGGAAACTTACCCTTACTTAGACTTACGATGCTTCAATAAGGCATGAAATGGATGGACTTTATTGTCAATGTCCTTCGGGAGTTTTTGTGCGATGTGTGTTCTCACACGCATACACAAGTTGTCGTACGTTTGCAGGTACCTATCTGTATATTTTTACTGCCCAAAATTTTTTAATTTTTATTGACCCGCCTGTAAGACGGGGGTAAACTTTAAGGATTGAAATTGGTCTTTAAAAACCGTTTTATAAGCGAGTATTTCCGGTATATATTAAATATACAAAGATTAATCTGAATATTCCAGACCCTAAATTACGCGTCAGTATAATCACTTAAAACACAATACATTACCAATACGAATTAAACATATAGACATATTAATGAAGTAGCGCTAACATATTGCCTTTTCCTTTTTTATTATATTTTAACAAAGAATTAATAAATAGATTTCACATCAACCTGTATAATAGTCGGTCTCGATTTGCTGGAATATGACGGTGTCCTTCGTCGAGTCAACCGGGGACATCGTGGGGCGGTGCCATCTGGGGCACGAGGTGGGGTCATCATTCGGGGCGGCTGTCATGACGAACAGTTAATTAAAGTCGTATTAGTCGTTTTAACGAGACCAATAGAGAAGATGATAAAATCTTATTGATTTAAAACGAGTTTTTGATGATATGTAATAATAATAATACATTTGTTTGGGAGGCGCCCTAATAACTAGTATGTCTCTAAGGCGCCTATATACATTTCGTGT
>WURV02181476.1:0-13228 GCA_011762755.2 Epimenia babai
TATATATATGTGTGTGTGTGTGTGTGTATATGTATCGTAGGTATGGTTAGTTGATATGGTAAGTATGGTTAGTTAATATGGTAAATATTGGGTATCGTTAAACTTATTCACTATGCTGAGGATATAACTGTAATGTAAGGAGAGACGACCTTCACTCATTGAGGCTATCAGTGACGATTACCGACAAAAAGACAACTGATGATGTAGACCGAGTGAAATCTGCGATAGGTGATAATGATGTATAGTGAGATAATGACAGAGCTAGCACCAGCATCCGAAACTGAGAGATGTGACAGGCAACAAGCCAATGCATTAGTACTATGCGAGTCCTGGGCAAAGGGCAGACTCCTGTAGACTGGAGGGACGCAATAAGTTCGTGAAACACTTGGAATGGAACTCTGTACTTATTCTCCCTAATGCAGCCAACAGCTAGAAAAACACCTGATCTAAAGGTTGTCTCGATAAAAAGACATAAAATACTTCTGTGCTTTTGAATAAAAAACTGATCAAATAATGGATGAAAATTTTATTATTTGATAAAAATTTTATTTTTTACTGAATACTTTTACCATTGGACACTGACCTTATGTAATATATGGAGAAAACTGCACAAAAACCCCTATACCTTTGATGGGACTCGAATCCACGACCTCCTGATAATCATTCTGGTGCTCTACCAACTGGGCTACAGGGCCAAGCTTTCTTCTGTATATTGAGGCATTTAGCAATATTTTGGAGAATCACAGATATTTAAAGTCGGTATATCTTGCCAGAGATATACACAGATATCTGTAACAAGCATGATGGACTATGAATTAATTGGCTGATTTTCACGCCATTTTCTATATTAACATGATGTTAACGGCGGTGCAGGGAATAAAAATCCACGCACTTCTCTCCAGCTACTCGAAGAACCTTATTGCCTACCCCAATTAACATAGCGTTAACATCGCGTTAATATAGAAAACACCATAAAAAATCAGCCAATCAACATACAGTCCATCATGCTAACATCTTGCAATATGCAATATGACACATTTGTTATCAATTAAAGTTTCTTGAAAAAAAAATTTCGTCAACCTCGTTGCAATGTGGGTATGACATGAGCAACCACAGTCACAGGCGCGCCCCAAGTACTCAGCGATGATGAGGTAGAATAGTCTTCTGAGATCTTCGTCCCTCCTCCATCTGCGCGTGATCGAAATTGAGCTTGCATTTTATTTCGTTATTTTATACTTTATTCCAAATTACATTTCAAAGTATACCTATTTACTGCGGGGACAATGGAAGCTAATCTAATTTTATATATATATGTAAGGTTTTTTTATTATTGCTTTTCGAATTTTAAGAAATCTCGAGAAGTGTTTTACGAAAAGTGTGTTACGAAAACACTACCGAATAGTGTTTTATGAAAACACTACCGAATAGTGTTTTATGAAAACACTACCGAATTGTGTTTTATAAAGACACTACCAAATTGTGTTTTATAAAAACATTACCAAATTGTGTTTCATGAAAAAACTACGTATTTGTGTTTTTTTTACTGGGATTTCCCTGCTATTGTATCATTTCCAGCCTACTGTATAATTTTGTAAGTAACAATTTTTTGGCTAAATATAAAAAATTAATAAAAAATGGACGGAGATAAGAAGGAAGATGCCAACAGCAATTAAGTATCTATTAGTCAAATAAAACAATGGAGAGCAATGACCAGTGGTCACCATGTTTACCATGTTTGTCCATTTGTGAGTGGTTAGCTCTCAATTAATTGCATTTTATTTCTAATTGTTATTTTATTTATTTATTTATTTACTTATTCAATGAAATATACAAATAATTAAATATTTACACAATGTATATCTATTTGTCAACAATCTGCATAAATTTGAGGACCGTAACATATCTGATCACTGCGTAAACTTGTCACAATTTTTCTATGTAAGTTTGCATAGCTTCATATAAGTGCGCATGATATAGAATGATAGGCTATAAATTTGATTTAAATGATTACATTACAAGGGGAGGTTATTCACAGGTTTTTACAGGTGGGAAACGTGTTTGACAGCTACGCTAATAAGTAAACTTGCGTTCAATATATTTGATTTCATGAAAGACCACGTTATGTAGCCATGCTTTTCCATGATTCATACAAAATCAATTTCCACCTTCGAGTGGCATCGAATACCGAGAAACTGACCAGATTTTTGAGTCACGAACACCCACATATCCCTCCACTTTACACTGGTGGCGTATTCACTACCCATATCCGTGAGCAGACGACGGGCGGTGGTATTCAAGTTGAAGGTGCCTTCATCCTAAAAGTTATCAATTACACACGACGGTCTACAGAGGATACCTAGCGTAATGTGGTGTCATTCAAAATATCATGTATGTACCCTACGTCTCGGCAATCCTGCCATCTCACACGACGTGATCTTGCAGTGGGTGCAATACGCAAGTTGTCTATTGGGCATTCAAAACCAACGGTGCGACAAACGAGGTCAAGACAAAGGTCACGTGTACAGCTAGACTCGGCTGTTGTCACGACGATGTTTTCCTCACTCTAGTAGAGGAAACTGACCCATCGCATTAACCGTAGAATACAAGTGAAGATTGTCAAGGACTAATTATGGCCAAGACAACACGTCAATGCCAGGCTTTTGATGTGCACGAACATTTAATTCGCGCGAGTACAAAATACATGGCGAAAAAAGCCATAGTTAGTATACTGGTTAGAGCGGGATTCGAACCAGCAACCCCTAGATTCAAAGTCAAACGCTCTAACCACTACGCCAGCTGCCCCCTTATATCTGAGGATAGCTTTGTAAAGAACCAACCAATAATGCCCCAGATATTATACCTAGTCTATTATATACATACATATATATATATATATATATACATACACATACCTTTATGGAAAATATAAAGATGCGTCCGTTAGAAACGGAATTCACAAACAGAATCATGGATTCGTCTTCACGGGGCAGATACGTGTCAAAAACTCTCCACGCCATCAAACGCAACTGCGGACAGGTACGCTTGATAATTGTCAGATCACACCGACATAGAAAAAACTACAAGCTTGTCATTGGGCCAAGGTTAAGTCAACGAATCACCAAATAATCCAAAAATACTTTTATCTATTTGTTGAAATCTCTTCGAGTTTACACCACCCAAATATAGGCAACCTGTTGTACTCACGCTACGACCAATATCCTGTATATTGAATTTCATGAAAAATCCATTTCTCTAATTCAGATTGCTTGACTTTTGAGAGATGATCAACATATCTCTATTACTCTATATTCTATGCGTCCTAATGTCAAACTATTATTTCTTTAGGCAATCTTAATGACTGTTTAACATAAAATTACCTTACACGATATTTTTACTGTATGTAGTGTACGGGAATTTATTTGTATTGTACTGTATATGTACTGCTCATTAGTGTTTTTAGTGTTAATTTATGTGTGTGTTATTTTCTGATGTTGCTTAGGCCGTAACCATGTTTTCAATTAGTGCATTATCATTGATGTAAAGTATGTTAGACAGCAATGCTATTAATGCACTTTAAATCAAATATATTTCATTTCATTTTCACAGTTGTCTATGCAGTGCAATTATTGTTTTAAGGAAATCATAGCTTATTTAAATAACTGAATTTGAGTTGTAACTCTCCCAGATACACCAAGATAATTGCTATGTGGGTCATACTTTGCCCTTTAAAAGCTAGACAGGATATTTCCATTTTTATATGTCTGATATTGAGGAGAGACTGGCGGCATTGAAAGCGCATTCTATTTCTATGGATATGCCCGTACATGGGTTGCTGTCTTCTGCATACGGAAAAAACAAACATAACATCTTTTTTGGAGAAGCTGATATAAAGACTAGCACGAGCTTTCATATTTCAAGTATACTTTGTTCAGTACAATGAGCGGGCAGAGGTAGCACATACATTATATACGTGACAGAAATAATACAAGTGATCATGATAGATGGCAAATAATAATCAAAACACAAAAGTATAGAACGACAAAAAAGCAAGATTAAAGCCGGAGGTGGACTTAGAAGGCAGGAGCAAACAAATAAAAACCAAAACACAAAAGTACAAAAGAGCAAAATTGAAGCCGGGGGTGGACTGAGAAGGTATGAGCAAATGAATAGAAACCAAAACGCAAAAGTACAAAAGAGTAGAATTGAAGCCAGAGGTGGACTGAGAAGGCAGGAGGAAACAAATAAAACCAAAACACAAAAGTACAAAAGAGCAAAATTGAAGCCGGGGGTGGACTTAGAAGGTAGGAGCAAACAAATATATCTTGATGTCATAAATGAAATGAGGATCCAATTCTTGAAGAAAAAAATTACCAGAGAAATAGAAAATCCAATTGTGATAAAAATTACCACAAATCATATATACACTCAATACAGTATGCTCGTCAATATTTCGTTATTACGCGTTTTTAAAAAACTAGCCTAGAAACCAGAAAGATGTTTCAAATCCACAACAATGCCTGTGTTTGTTCGTTGTATCCTTGGGCAAGGTACTTGACCCCCAGTTGTTTTGTTTGACCTAGCCATAACTTAGTACCAGTGATATTTATTTGTGACAACATGAATTAACATACAGTGCGAAATTCGTGGGGAACTTGCTGGCTCTGTTATAGAGCGGTCTTCCTGAATGACAATATCTAAACCCTCATTTGGAAAGGGGCATAAGTGACTCTTAATTAGCGGTATATGAATCTTACAGTTTACCTTAATGATTGTGATTTTTAAACTTAAATTTTCAAATCAAACCTCATTGTTAACTGACACCAAAATATTAAGGTCCAATGCAGTAACAATTCAACCACTAATATCACCAATTTAACTTATTATAGCAAGCGATTTTTTATAACAATGGAGTTGCAAGGGTTAAAAACACAATTCAGTGACATAACGTGATGAAAACAATTTACCGTGGTTTGGTGTAAAACCGTCACGTGTATGCCGCGGTTTTGGTCAGCACCATCTTTATGAAGAACCTGCAAAGAACAGATAGGATGGTGGCTTTAGTAAATAACCATAATGGGCAATAGTGGACCGGGTCAAGTTACATCAACGATGATTGGCATTACTCTCGCTGCTTTTGATTTGTTAGGTACTGGTAACCAGGAGCGACATAGTAATCATTTATTAGTAACGCAACTGATTCTAAGAGCCACTTAACCGATGCCGTTACGCACTTATCTAGTAATCTAGTAAACTTACGGTTTTATCGTCTAATCTAGTAAACTTACGGTTTTATCGTCTAATCTAGTAAACTCACGGTTTTATCGTCTAATCTAGTAAACTTACGGTTTTATCATCTAATCTAGTAAACTTACGGTTTTATCGTCTAATCTAGTAAACTTACGGTTTTATCGTCAACGTTCACCGACACGACTTCTTTGCTCGAAACAACCACGACCCTCACTGCTTTAGTGGATTCCATCTCCACGACGCCATCTATAAACGACGTTACGTCAATAATAATTCAGACTGAACTGGTTGCATGTCGGGGGTAGTATACTGGCGTATGACTCCGCAGTGAGTAGGAAATATGGTGAAGTGTTCGATATTATAATTTAGATGTTGACAATAATAATAAGACACTCATAGAGTGGAGAACTTATAACTATTTTTTGATAAAATACATTTCCCTGAATTGACAGGATATTCCGCAATATCACCCAAGACAACTAACTGTTTATGTAAGTAAGTATAAACTAGGTATAACACCATTGTTCTGGGCGACTATCCCTTCTTTACAAAGCTGGCTAATGTGGTTAACACTGAAAATAGATTTGCCTTGGTTATAAGAATGGGGGAAAGTACCGAGTCTGGCAGACAGTTGACCAATGGTTCCAACGGTTCCAAATGCCTACAAAGAGCCTATGTATATGTGAGATCTGCGATAGTTAAGGATTTTTTTACAGCGAAATGTTGAGGGGTGTAAGCCTCATAAAAACTATGAAGGACATATCTGGAACAGTTGTTGAGGGGTGTAAGCCTCATAAAAACTATGAAGGACATATCTGGAACAGCCACACCAGGATGAAGAAGCTCTTAAATAACTGCACTGCAAGGCGATGGAAGGGCTGCCGACACCTTGGTAAAAGATGGTGGGGTGGCGGTTAAGGAGCTAAATAGCTCAGTTGGTCAAGTGATGCCCAACCAGAAGGTGATAATATATACTTGTATCGTGGATAAGAATTTGTTGAGAAAATAAAATGGTGATAGCCACATTTGGCACCTTCTACACCATCATTTGACGAGCCGTGGAATTTTTATTACTGAATTCCTCATTGTGTAAGGAAGCAGATGTACAGGCACTTTGCTATGATACATTTCAACACTGTATTTGAGTGAAAAAACCCCCATGTTATCTCTACCCAGGGGATGACCTTTACTTATATTATTAACTGCAACAAAAATTCCACACATTTTAATGCTGAAATCTACAACTACCTAAAACACGACGCACGGGCGTGATAAAGTGATAAACACATCGTATGCTTTCGTTAATAACTTGGAGGAATTCCTAGCTGGTACTAAATTGATTACTAGTAGCTACTGAACACGTTCACCCACTACTAACGCAGATATCTAGTTTAACCCAAGATGGAAAATTAATAAATAATTACTGTATGTGACCCATTACAACACCTATCCAGTCATACATGACTGATGCACTAATGAAAATTTAATGGGAAATTTGAATACACAAATTGAAATTTGCAAAAATATAGACATTCGTGCCCCGTTTGAATATGTATCATTATGCCTGGGTTATGTTGAATAGTAAATGTTTTTCCATGGTTACGAGCATGTGTTCAGTTTAGTGGCTTCCATGACTGCTAGTAAAAAACAAAATTGAAAAGGCTAGGTAGAAAAGGTAAAAAGGCACAAACATTTCATCAGCAAAAAAAGGCTATCAGTTGCAGTTTACAAAGAAATGGTTTTTGCTAGCTATTCAGTGTAGATACAATACCTTTGACCGTCGCATATCAGCCCGCCAAGGATAATATTGAGCATCTACCCATTTTGGAGACCATTTTACTCCAGCAATCGGAAATAAATGACTTGCTGGGGACCATCGCAGAAAAGTCGACTGGTAAACAGTTTCGAACCCGCGACCTTTCTCGTACAAGTCCTATCCTCCAACCACTCTAAACACTAACTGCTAGGTGTTAGTTCTACTGTATTAATGGTAGGAAACTCAAAATGCTGGTTGCATTTACAAAACTGCCTTGTTATTTGAATGACCTTGCATATTTCATATGGTAGAAAGATCTCTAGTTTGTCAGGAATCGAATCTACTACATCTATTTTTCTAACCACTGCACCACAGGCAGTCGCAATAAATGCTATTGATTAAACAATATTAAATACATCTATGAATGCGGCGACAGAGACATGTTAGTTTGTTCATTAATGGTAGCTTAGGGTGATGAGACATGCGACATATTGTAGTATCGACGGAATACACACCTGCTGCATTATGATTTTATGACATCGCTCCCTCATTTCCACATCGATACATAACAATACTAATTGGCAACAGTTGCCATGGTGATTTTATTTTGATGTCCACATTATACAAGGAAGCCAAAAAGTCTACAATATACAGAATGCATTATACAAGGAAGCCAAAAAATGTACAATATACAGAACGCATTATACGAGGAAGCCAAAAAATGTACAATATACAGAACGCATTATAGAAGGAAGCCAAAAAAATTTATCATAATATTACTATAAAGTCCTATATTACTATAGAGTCCTATAAAAACTGAAAACATCCATTAATTTTGAGATTGCCGGAATTAAAACGAATGTAAGAACTCAACCACTATTGAAACTAGCTAATATTAAAGCAATGATACGCATTGCTCAGATATAGTCAATAAAAAAATTTGCCTTGGGTATAACAGCAAAAAATTCCTTAAATCTAATACACTATTATTGTCTTTCATTTAAATTTTAGAGCATAACCTCTCTAATTTTTAGTTCTTACGATTTCCCCAAAGAAGGGAAGACTAATTTTTTACAACACCACTTCTATTCAATCTTTTTACCTTATTGAATAAAGCAAAAAACACTGCAATATGTCTTAATATCTATAACATAGAAAATGCATCGAAAATTGTGTGAAATTGTGTGAATTTTTATCAAATTGTATCCATGGTCATAAAATTTATTTTCTATATAAGCGTAAATTCGTTCTGTACTACCGTGTGTTTTTAGAGATGAATAAATTTGGAATGGGCGAAAAAGGGAAAATCCGCAAAAAGCGAAGTTTTCTGCTACCTTATTAATATATTATAAAAATGCTATACATATATTATAAATTTATATTTACTCACAAGCAATAAATATTTTCTAAAACGCTTTCTCCAGACCCCTTGTTTATTGGTCTTATCAGTTCACGTTATATGGGAGGTTCCCATTATACCTAATTCTCATTATTCCTAATACCAGTTAAGTGTCTGAATTACCTAAAATAGATTAACATAATATCTATACTGTACGCTGTACATGCACACTGTACATGCACCTAGGCCCATAAGTAGATTAACGATTACATTACAGACACGGGTTTTACTGATTTAGAGTATATTGTACAGCTAAGCGAAAAGTATACTTTAACGAAATAAACTTCATTCACTACAAATTCTTGCAGCCACTCGTAACTATGGTTACACATAACTATGGCAATACGTAACTATGGCTAAACATAGCTATGGCTATACGTAACTATGGCTACGTGTAACTATGGCTACACGTAACTATGGCTACACGTAACTATGGCTACACGTAACTATGGCTACACATAATCATGGCTACATGTGAATATGGCTACAAGTAACTATGGCTACATATCACCATTCTAGTGAATACCAACCTGAGATTTTCCCACTTCGTAAAATTGATGCCTCGCTGCTTCGTCTTTCTTGTATCTCGAGTAAAAACGTCACATTGACGACGATCGTCACGACAAGTACAAGGACTAGACCCAGCTGAAACGATAAAAAACGATATTATATAGACGTCTACTCCTAAACGATAAGTAAAAAGACCACCCACTTTACTAATCTCAATTAAGAATACAGTCGGGGGGAGCTGGCGTAGTGGTTAGAGCGTTTGACTTTGAATCCAGTGGTCCCTGGTCCGAATCCCGCTCTAACCAGTATACTAACTGTGGCGTGTTTCGGGCTGAAAACACCTTAAACCCCATTGCCCATGGGGTATGGGTAACCCTTGCAGTGTGGTTCTGTTGGGGCTTTTTCCCTCTGACGTTTGCTGTGATTCTGATGCTCTCTATGTACTTTCTATGTTGCTTACTTCCCCGCTTTGTCGTCATCTCATTGTATATAAACATGGACCTATCATAGACGTAGCGGAGT
Organism: Epimenia babai; assembly: GCA_011762755.2. NCBI lineage: Eukaryota > Metazoa > Mollusca > Solenogastres > Cavibelonia > Epimeniidae > Epimenia > Epimenia babai. Next base: position 9,435 of record WURV02181476.1, read on the forward strand.
GTGCGACATGTGTAGTTCATATGTAGACACTTAGAACCAGTGGCGTGATTGGAAAATGGTCAATTGTCTGCCCAGACTCGGTGGGTTTTTCACACTAGGTGTTTTTCCTCCACCCCTTATAAGTGAGGCTAATCAGATTGTCGTGTTAACCACATTAATAGGCTAGCATTGTAAAGGGTCTATGATGGCCTATCACAATGATTACTTCGGTAATTAACCTATAAATACATACATACCCAGTTCCTTCTGACCTGGCCACATTCTTCGAATCCCGACGGCCTCAAGCATTATCTCCCCTTATCGCGACGTATGATTATCTCCCCCTTATCGCGATGCATCATTGGTCAGAGATTAGGTTGAGTGTGCAACATGGATGGACCGTCTATTAGCGTTCAAACAAAAACTCACTTGGCAGTTTGCAGCGAATTTCAATTAGTCCATGGCTCTTACTGATCAGAACCCATGGTGGCCCACACAACTGGTTGATTTCTACCTGTTTGTCCATAACTGGAGAGAAATGCACAAGAAAAAACAATACTGATGGGACTCGAACCCACGACCCCCAGATAACCGTTCTGGTGCTTTGCCAACTGAGCTACAGGGACAAGATTATTCCAGTGCATTTCAGGTATTTAACATCGTTTTTTTTAAAACCACTGATGTTAAAAGTCCGTATATCATAGCCAGCGATATACATAGATATCTTTAACAAGCATGATGATGGACTATACATTGACTTTTGCGGTGTTCCCATATATATGTGGTGGTAATTAGGGCAGCCAATGTGGTTCTATAAATAGCTGGAGAGAAATGCACAGGAAAAAACCTATATACCCCTGATGGGACTCGAACCCACGACCCCCAGATAACCGGTGTGGTGCTCTAATTACCACCACATATTTGTCAGATTTGTGTCACCAGATTGATGTTGATTTAAAACCGAAAGACTTGAAGATTGAAGTATGTCGCTCGAGCGGCAAGGGAGGTCAGCATGTCAACACAACTGATAGTGCCGTGAGGGTTATCCATTTACCAACAGGTACCTAAGTACATAAATCAGGTTTTTTTATATTTTACCCAAACATACCAAGGCTGACAAACTACGTAATGATAATAAACAGCGTATGCTCTCACTTGTATTTTTTTCTACATTCACCCTTAGCACTGTGTACCTCCAGGGGCCCAGTCTTCGTTTTTTCCTTGTACTCCTTTTATTCCTTTTATTCCTTGTATTCCTTGTACTCCTTGTATTCCTTGTACTCCGTGCACTACCTGTATTCCGTGTATTCCTTGTACTCCTTGTATTCTTTGTATTCCTTGTACTCCTTGTACTTGTTGTATTCCTTGTACTTGTATTCCTTGTACTTGTATTCCTTGGACTCCTTGTATTCCATGTATTCCTTGTATTTCTTATATTTTTTATATTCTTTGTACTCCTTTTATTCCTTTATTCCTTATACTCCTTGCATTTTTACTTTGTCATAGTAACCATAAATTTGTTCAGTGTCTTTGATTGCACTAGAAATCAAATAGAATTAATATATTTAATTATAAAGTAGCACTAAAACCTCGCTTTTACCTTTTTTTCAACTGATCCATGTCAGATCCCGCAAAATTTGGCTTGGTTTTCAGGAAATTTCTGCAAATTTGTTTCGTATATTTGAACTACGCCATGCTTGACTTACGGTATTGGTTTTTTACGGCTACGAACAACAGGCCTCGCAGACCGTCTCGTTACTTAGCAGTCACGATAAAGATGATCACGAACTGTTAATGATGATCACAAACTGTTTACAATGATCACGAACTGTTAACGATGATCACGAACTGTTAACGATGATTACGATCTGTTAACAATGATCACAAACTGTTAATAATGATCACGAACTGTTAACTATGATCACGAACTGTTAGCGATGATCACGAACTGTTAACGATGATCACGAGCTGTTAACGATGATCACGAACTGTTAACGATGATCACGAACTGTTAACGATGATCACGAACTGTTAACGATGATCACGAACTGTTAACGATGATCACGAACTGTTAATGATGATCACGAACTGTTAATGATGATCCCGAACTGTTAACGACGATCACGAACTGTTAACAATGATCACGAACTGTTAACGATGATCACGAACTGTTATCGATGATCCCGAACTGTTAACAATGATCACGAACTGTTTGCGCAGGGATGACTGCAGAGTGTCAGACAGGAAGGTCGCAGCTGCTGAACAAGGCGTCGGCTCTACGAATACTAAAAACTCGGCAAGTCTCATGTAACACATACGACAAACATAAACCGTGTTTCGTGCCACAAAATCCTCACCATAACGCAACATCGAGTACAGTCTGCTCTCACTTATCCGACACTCATCTATCCATGCAGTACCCGCACTCATCTCTTGGTGTCATCAGGAACGCATGTTTTCTTATTTATTAGCAGTAATTTATGCGCATATTCACGTTGTAACCGATGCTCAGAGTCAGCAACACGATGGCTATGCGTTAATACAGTAGGCTCCATTTATGCGACCATGCGATCTATTGTCGGCAGCTATTATCTCCGGTAATGAAAGGTTCGCGTGTAGATGATGGCGGGCTACAGTGTTGCCGTGAACACATTAGTTGTTACACCCGTCATTAATTCTCATACCTGTGATTGGTTGTTACATCTGCCTTTTGTTGTTACACCTGTCATTAATTATTACACCTCCAATTAGTTGTTACACCCGTCATTTGTAGTTTCACCCGTCATTAGTGTTACACCTGCCATTAGTTGTTACACTTGTCATTGGTTGTTACACCTATCATTATTTGTTACACCTGAAATTTGTTGTTACACCTGTCATTAGTTGTTACACCTGTCATTAGTTGTTACACCTGCCATTTGTTGTTACACGTGTCATTAATTTTTACCCCTGCAATCAGTTGTTGTTACACCTGCAATTAATTGTTACACCCGTCATTTGTTTTTACACCTGTCATTAGTTGTTACATCCTGCCATTTGTTGTTACACCTGCCATTAGTTTTACACCTGTCATTCTTTTGTAACGAGTACACCCCTTAGTTTTTACACCTGTCATGCACAGTGCATCTGTCATTCATTATATCAATCATTCGTCATTACACCTGTCATTCACTGTGACACCTGTCATTCATTGTTATACCTGTCATTCATTGTGACACTTGTCATCGTGTTACATCTCTTGCTTGTAATTTCTTAACCAACTGTATTTAGCTTTAACAATACGAAAAAACTTCAGACATATAAGTTGAGTATATAACAGAAATGCAAGAACCAATCGAATCTTTGCTGGAGTCATAATCTAAAGAATCTAAAGGTCCTTGGTTCGAAACTGCCAACTGGTCAACTTCTCTGTGATGATCCTCAGCAAGTCATTTATGCCAGATTGCTGGAGTAAACCCATTTTTAAAATGGAGAGACACTCGATATTGTCCTTGATGGGTGATATGCAAGTGTTCAAGGTATTTTATCAGCATTGGAAGAACTGCCATAATCATTCCTTGTAAACCGCATCTGAGAGCCTTTATTGGCTGATACATGCTGTCTATAAATGTTGTACTCTACCTTTTACCATAAACATTTATTGTAAACCGCATCCGAGAGCCTTTATTGGCTGATACATGCTGTCTATAAATGTTGTACTCTACCTTTTACCATAAACATTTATTGTAAACCGCATCCGAGAGCCTTTATTGGCTGATACATGCTGTCTATAAATGTTGTACTCTACCTTTTACCATAAACATTTATTGTAAACC
>WURV02181498.1:0-13227 GCA_011762755.2 Epimenia babai
GATTAAACGGCCACCTGTCTTAATGGCCACTTTTTCGTGATTCCCGTGAGTGGCCGCTTAATAGAGGTTTGACTGTAATCTCGCCAAGTGGACCTACCGCAGAATGAAATGGTCGCCAGCATTGACCGCTCCAAGGGCGGTGCCCAGTGACGCCACATTCCGTGGATTGAGGGATATGTCACGCCCTGCAAATATGTGTAGTCATCGATCTGGTGTGTGTTTTTAAAAACAGCGGATATGCATTAGGCTACATGTACTAGGTGGTCTAGTGAGCCAAAAAATTTCGACAACAATGAGATAATGCTGAAGTCATTTACACCTACTCCCAAACCATGGTCATTTATTCTGTGGAGTCAAAGTGTGTTTCTTTTTTAATGCCAAGACAATTTTAAATTAGCTTTAAACAGTATTGTAACGTAGTATACTTATTTATCCAAATACATATAAAAACAGGGCGCGAGAAAAACCCTTGGTTCATGCAGATTCCAACATACAACCTCTCGCAGCAAGATGCACATTTCACACGGTGGGACATCGCCGTAGTGTATGACACTGTGAACCATCCACTCTACCGGTAACAAATTACCAATCTCACACAGCTTTGCAGTGGAGTAAAATATATAAAACATCTGACAGGCTAACTCCCGTATAAATATTTCACAAGAGAAACAAGATGCATGCATAACGACGAGTCGGACCGGAAGCAAAACATTTATCTTCGTTTTATTTCTAACCCCTTGATATAATTCACCGGCCTTAACAAATTAATGTAATCAGACGCAATATTAAACCTATAATAGACCGACAAAAAGTCATTCAATTTATATGAGAAAATAAAGACGAGGGCACGTTTTAATAATTATGTTTGACTGCTCGTAGCACGTGGTTGGCAACGAATTGGTTGCCAGGCGGCAGTTGTTATAGAGACGAGGACACTCTTACGATGCGTGATACATTGGGAGCATATAAGGGATTGTTAACCATTATAATCGCTGGTGCATATTAACTAATGAGATATTATTATTATTACTAATTAATCATGTCAATTAATCTATTTTTTCATATGATTCGCTTATCTCTCTCCTTTTTACATCGTGGCATTTTGCTATGAGTGTCGCCTCTGTATTTGACGTACGAGATATCCGGCAAGCCATCGAGTTCGTTTAACATTCAATAACGATAACTCTCAAGATGATTCCAGATGCTTCGCCAACCCCCGTATTATTAAATCCTCCCGCATTCGACAAGACGAGTCCACGGCCTCGGAATGTCGACAATAATCCATCGTCAATGCCAGCTGGTAACTTAATCGAACTAAGCAAATATTCACGGAATAATCTCCTATAGGTATTAGAACAAATCACCGCCGAGTGTTTCGCGAAGAATCCGGTCCGCGAGACAGACGTTTCTACATAATTCATTCGCTCGCAAGTGTTACACCGCCGGCGAGTACACGCGGAACTCGCTAGAAACTCAATTAGATCTCAAAAACGCCTCAGGTGGTCCAACCACGCGCGCGGTGTCGTCACGCCGGGTTTATTGTTTTCGGCTCGAGACAACGGAACGATCCGAGCTGTTAATTGATATTGGCGGCCTCGAGTTGTATGCTCGGCGCTGGCTCCAGGCTCGATACGCAGAAGTCTATCATTATATTAACGCATTATAAACGACAATGCACTTTATCGATAAACGGAGTACATCCTCTCAACGTATTTTATACTGACGATTTCATAAAGCACATGCTACCCGCGTATCGCCTGAATTATTTCAATACATACCCCAACCACATCAACTAGCTGCATCTGATGGATACCTATAGCCTTCCTGACTATATGCAAAGGTGTGTTTATAATTTTCATTAGTATCGAAGCTTGTTAATCTTGTTTAACTCTTACCAGCTCGAATGGCTGACGTCATAAAATTCACACAGAATTCGACAAAACTTAGCGTTGTGGTCAGATCGTTGGATTTCTATCGAAACACGTTTCGGTCGGTTTATCACCTGTCGTGTTTTTCGGGATAAAAATTCGTATTCCCATGGGGGTATGGGTAGCAGATACACAGAAGTGTGGGACATCTGTAATATGTCTGTAGGCGTTTGCAACGAGCAGAGTGAATGTACGAAAGTCAACCCAATAGTTTTCATAAATGTTTTCCCCGCCCGTATAACTGAGTCTGATACATTTGTCGTGTTAACCACGTTAGAGAAGAACAATAAAAAACAGAAAACGGGATCACTCACGGACTAATATTGCATGCATACAAGAGAGCCGATTTTGTCTTAGGGAAATTAAGCTTATCTCACAGTATCATGAACTGGTTTAGTCACACTGAAAGCTACACGGCACTTAATCTGTGTAGATACTAGACCGGGAAAAGACGGGCAAAAGTTATTGACACCGCAAAGCGAAGTTTAAAGGGTCATGAATTAAGAAAAACAGTCATAATACACAGAGACACACAGTTGTCTGTTATCGCTGTGTTTCGGAAACTCGAAATCGTTATGGCCACACCGAGTACGGTGTTTGAGCAGCGACCTTCCTTGGTACATGACGTACACATTGTAGTTACCACACCTCAACGAGTCCTTGCATTATGCGCAGGGTCACCAAGAGACCGTAGTGTATGTTAGCGGCACCGGGTAGGAGCAAGTTCAGGGCTGACGACGTCCCTATCGCTAGACCAAATATCCTGAAAAACAATGTGGAACACTAAACAATAATACCAGACGCTGAAATAAAGCTGCGACTTGAGTTAGGTATAGCGTATGAATATTTAACCGTATTCCTCGCGCGTCCATTCATAATTTTTCTGGGTTTCTGTTATTCATACGCTCTATTAGTGGTCCTTCACTATTGTCATTACAGAGATAGGCTATAGAGTACACAAGTCTGACGTAAGTTGTCATAACAACGTGTTCTCAACAATGAACCAATAGGGCGTCAATGCATACGAAAATATTTAGCGTGTTTCTTAGCAGCGTTCAACGTTCTTTTAGTTTACATAAGAGATCATTTTACACAGAGTATAAACGTTTAGGCTTTATTCTTTTATACTTAGCGATATGGAGGAACATCTTCGTAGGGGAGCGTTTTTAGGGGACGTTTAGTTAAGGGGACGTTTTGACTTGCTTTGTCAAAGTTGGGCTAAAGGAACGTGGTATCACGTGCGGCTACCGTTGAAGAATGACTACCTAACTTGACGATAACACCTTCATGGTAATAAAAAGACTATATGTCCCGATTTTAGTGATTTTCGCCACGTTGAATAGATTTCTCGTTGGCGAAGAATTACATGAGCCATCTTGACTATTGTTGAGAACACGTTGTTATGACAACGTGACGTCATAACTTGAGTACTCTATTGTTCTTACTTTTGCTATCTGTCCAACCTCTCCTAAATTGAAAATCTTGTCTCATTGCCTCCACCTCTTTACCTTTCACTTAGTGCTTTCTATATGTCTTCTTCGTGGTTACTGTCGAAATTTTTGTCTATAGTAAGATATCAGCGCCATTTGTCATCAGGACGGTAAATAATGTTAAGGTATCTTTACAATCAACGGCGTCGATGAATTGTAAATAAATAAAAATAAAAGTCATGGCCATTTCCTTGGGTCGGAAGAAAAATACTCGATTTAAAAATGGTCATGTTCATTGTTGTCTAAAAAGTTCTGTCCACCATATCGTCACATTTTTGTTTGAATTAATACATTACTGAAATAATCACAATTTGAAACCTTGGGGAACACCTTTACTATGTATATAACTGGTATATAACACATTGTATAAATGTTGAAGGTGGCGAAATAATAATTATAACCTATAAAGACGTGGCAGAAAAGTGTAATGCGATGTCATAATGGTATAATTATTGGGGGTTTTCTGCGTAACTTGTTTGATTCACTACATTATTATACCGAACCTTTCTTATTAAACTTCGACGTAATTATATAGCTGTTGATGATTTGTTGTGTTCACGAAACTATCTGTTTTAAGTTTGTTTTAATGTGGTCATACGAGTGATAATACCTGAGAATTTAATTTATTTTTAACGTGCTGAGAGCGGGACGGGCGAGGCGAAAGTATAATATTCCTCTCCCCCTCCACTCTAAAGTAATTTTTGAAAATACCTACATTGATTCTTTGTTTTAACTCTCCCAATGTTGCCGCTACTGTTCCCTATTCGTCGAGTTAACTTCAGATTTAATATTTTTAACATTGGTTGGAGATGATATATAACTATACACAACTCAAACCAATTATATCTAGAATATGACATGCACGGTCCACCAAACCACGTTTCCCATAGCAAGCTTGTGTATGATTGACCAGTTGCAACGCTTGGGAAGTACTGTGTGAAGTCTGGGCTTCTGGTTGTCTTTGGTAAGAACGACGCTAGGCGAGAATTAACATCGAGGGTGATGGGAATACTTTCGTCTCGCGGTCAACCCTTGGGGGGAGGTTGTCTATTTTACACTCATTATCGTAGCATATGCTTGCCTTTCAATCTCTCGTGCTTTCTCCGTGTCTAGTCCAGCTTTCTTTTTCCACTTTCTGCCACTATGCCACATTCTCTAATCTTTTAATGATAAAGCGATACAATTCACTTATGAGGCTTGTATAACGCGTCGCAGCACCACTTAGGTCGTCTTATATTAAAAGTCGCGTCTAATGTAAACTTACACCATGGTTTGTTAGCTTACTGCTATAACGGAAGCGTTACATAAAGGTGAACAAAGAACGCACCCGAGGCAATACCTCTTACGCAAGTCGTGTATTTGCTTGCGTTTTATTTGGACATTCAAACAATGTCCACAATCTCAAAGTCTTTTCTCGTCGACAACAATGAACACGTTTAGCTGATCTAATGTAGCCACGCGAATTAGCGACGATGATTATTTGCTCACTGGTACAAATTGCGCAATGCTTTATAACCGGAAAAGGGGGCGATGGAGCATATAAACCGCGTGTGCATAATCGCCCTTTCCTAGGCTCATTGCTGCCGTCGAGTTATAACCCTGGTTGGGTATTCGGCATTTGTTATGGTTATCAAAGTGGGAATATCTAGCCGATCGATTTCTCGACCAAAATAAGGACATTAAGCTGTTATATCCGATCGACTATGTCCCGTAAATAATTAAGTCAGTATTAATTTGCTGCTTCATAGATGAGTAGAGGCGACAAGAGATTAATGGTGAATCCATATTATGAGCTTTGTCTGGTTATAGATATAAATGTATCATATAAGTTATATGTCGAGTGTTTTATCGGAAAGGTTACACATAATCATACACATATCTTTCTGAGTGCTAGGCAAGAAGCAGCCATATCAAGTCCTGCGCAAACGACCGGTCCTATATCAGATATTTTTTCCTTGGAACGACTTACTCCGGGGCCCATATGGATGCGATTCTATCCCATCCTACAGTATTCTTATCCATTCTACCTTTTCCTGCTCCAATCTACCCCATGTACCCTATTTTATCCGATGATATGTAGTAATGATGAACAGTATACGAGAAGCTCACTCACTTGTTCGCAGGAAGACGCGACGCGAGGTAGCCCCCCGGGATCTGAGTGATTATGTAGCCCCAAAAAAATGAACTGTCGACGATGCTCACAGTCTCTGGGGTCCAGCTAAATTCAGGCGGCTTCGAAGGAACAAGAAAAAACACAAATATTATTAACTGTGTCAAGTTTGGCGACATACAAATGAATTTGAAATAAAATTTATTTTATTATAGCGTACTTATTAGCTCAGCTGTCAAACACACTTTACATAAAACAATGAGACTATAATGTAATTACTCAAGTTATATAAAATTAACACCTGACAGCATACAGGTAATACAGATCAATGTTAGATATAATTTGGTACATTTACAGTGAGCATGAAATCGATAACACTGTTGAATAATACAGTGGAAAGTAGAACAAATATCGAAAGAAGGAAATCATAATGTAGGCAAAGTTGCCATAAATAACAAGAATAGTGAAAAACAGAAACAGACAATCTCTCTTTGAAAGTGTTGATTCTCGGCAAATTAATAAAGTACTGTTGAACTATTTAGGGAAAGCAATGCTGAATAAGTGTGTCTTGAGATTCCTTTTAAATTAGCTGTCAGCTGTAGATTGTCGAATGTAGGCTGGGAGTGCATTGAAGAGGTGGGATGCAGCAGTGTAGAAAGAACGATCCCCGAAATTAGCACGTTTGGTACCAGGGAATGCAAGCGTGAGGTAGGAAGATGAGCGGGTTGAACGCAGAGACGTGTTGACTGAGATTGTTGGAGTTAGATAAGAAGCCATGCAATGGATACATTTGTAAGTAATGAGAAAAATTTTGAGGGTTATACGGGACGTGACAGGTAGCCAGTTGAGTAAGCGGAGAACTGGGGTGATGGGAGAGTAACGAGAGGTCTGAGAGATAACTAGAGCAGCGTTGTTCTGTAATTTTTTCGGAGTCGAGGGAGTTCAGTGGAAATCAGATTCACATAGAGTGAATTACAGTTGTCGACTTTGCTGGCGATAAAAAGCATGTGCTTACGTATCACAGAGTTCATGATAAAAGCGCCGAGAGATGGATCGAATGTTGCGTAAATGTGTACGATATACGTATATCTAAATTGGAGAGTTATGGATATTTGCGTATGTAGGTTCCTATGAGTGTCTAATAATACCGAGGTTGAAAACGTGGTCAGAGGGTTTGATGGTTGAGCCTATAATAGTGATGGAGATGTCTGGAGGAGGTATTGTAGCGAATGGTGAAGCGATGAGCATAAATTCAGTGTTCGTTGGATTAATTTGTAATTTATCAACGGTCATCCAGTCAAAAACTTTATTGAGGCAAAGGGTTTGTTTTCTTTGTGAGGTTTTAAGCGATTTAGGATCTTTTGTGTTAGCAGGTAGCCAGAGTTGGGTATCGTCAGCATAGAATGTAGTCGCTGCTGTGTTTATCGAATATGTTGCCAAGCGGGGCAGTGTACATGGGATAGAGTAAAGGACCAAGTACACTTCCCTGTGGGACGCCATAAGGTAATGGATGAGGATTTGATATGAAGTCAGATGTTTTTACAATGTAGCGCCGGCCCTGTAGATATTCATTGATCCATACAAGAGCATTGAAGACGATACCGAATCGAGATTGATCGTTGATTGGACGACGCATTTATCTTGCAACTCAGTCAAAAAATGTAATGTTTATAAAGAGATTTATTGCGATTAAATGAATCAAAGAAAACCAAATTAAATTTTGTAAGTATTATATTTATGTAATGTTGAAAATGCCGAAAATTTGAAATTTCTAGCACTTGATTTGATGCGTCGTATGGGAGACTACATCACTATAATATAGAACTGGTATTCTCGAGTTGCGATAAAGAATATGATGCAAACAGTTGATTCCTTGTGGTCAGTACTTAATAAGAACTGTTGAAACAGGTGCAATTGTCGAATTTCAGCAGCGACGCGTAATTAGTTCTGGTTATTGTTTTTGTAATTTGAGATAAAATACACGCGGACATCGAATTACTCGCACCCAAGTACGAGGTCAGTTGAATAACTTGGGGATTTAAATATTTCACATAAACCAGCACCGTAATTTAAATAACGCTGATAGGTGGTGCTTCTCCAAGAACATTAACGAAAGCTGACGTCAGTAAAAGTTTCGAGTCACAAAGTGGCCGAATTAAGAATTCTAGCAAATTCATAATATCACTTTTCCATATCAAAAGGCAACCAGAAGCGCAAAATGTATACGCCCGCGCACACATACCCGTTATTATTGAGATTTACCCAGATCCGCGTTGTCATGGTGATATTGAATAGTATTAATTTGATTACCGTCAACAACTGGAAATACTGTGCGCATAAAACGTGCTAAGGTTTAATAAATTAAATGTAAATATTTTTAGAGAAATTAATACGTGCCATTAATGGATGCTAAGTATTTTTTTGCGTCTATCGATTTAGAAAAGTCGCGTGTTTAAAATATTGTTCGCGGATCATTTACCATTAGAGTAATGTCAAATGTCACACTTGCTGTACTCGCAGATATTTTATAGAACCATAATATCTTGACGTTAAACATTCACGCGTTCGCGAAATATCCCGCGTATTTCGCATTACTGAAATCGCAATTTTTATAGAAAAAAATTCTGGCTTTAACCACAACGAAATTTACGTCATCGACCTAAACCTTTACCATAGAGCGTCTGCTAGGACTCGACATGTAAATAGAAGTACGTTCATCTGAGAATACTTCATTTTCAATGTCAATAAGAAGCAATAAAACATAAAAACACAGTACATTACGTGGTTTCTTCTTGATTCGTATTGGGAACCGATAAAACACTCACAAGGATTCGCTCGCCGTTGTCATCAAACTCCGTGGTGTTTTTAACCATGTCCACCATCGCCACGCCGATGTTGCAACGAATACCGAACGACAGGAGGAAGCCAAAATTGCTGAGTACTGCGAGAAGGTATCGTTTGGGGAAATAACACGGGCAAGCACATCTGAGGTAACGACGCGTGTTTGTCGTGGTCGAACGTTCAGAGTACGCCTCATCGAGCTCGTCGTAGTTCACCAGGTATTTCTCGTCTTGGCCTTTTCTGAAGAGCCTGAAACACACGTGGTGAAAGTTTTTGTTGGATATCGTCGCTATGAATTAATAAAACGGCATGGAATCTATACAAATAATATTTAAGTGTACTTATCAAAGTATAGCCGTCAAAGACTTTCTCGATCGCCATAAAAATCAGTTAGGTTAGGCAAGTGCAACCGTTAATCTACTAATTATTTGGAATTATGTGCGCGTATATGATACTATGTCGTGTAGTTAAATAGGGCAGGTGGCGACAAGCCATGACATAACTTGCGATATTTTGAGGAATCGGGGCTTGATTGATTCCATATAATGAGCCAGAGAATGTGCATATTTCATGAAATAAATCAGAAATGTGCAGCTTCCACGAAATTTACCAGAGAATGTGCAGCTTCCACGAAATTTACAAGAGAATGTGCAGCTTCCACGAAATTAATCAGGGAATGTGTAGCTTCCACGAAATTTACCAGAAAATGTGCAGATTTCATGAAATTAACCGGAAAAGTACTGGGGTTTGTTGAAAAAATCCCTTGAGTAGTCAACGGTAGGCAGAGTGAGAGGTTGGTAGCTGTTAAAGACTGTAAAAAGCCCATTAGCACGGAAGAAATTTGCTATTATCGCGAAGGGCGACTGTTATATGTTATCGTTATTTATCCGGGCACTTCGTCTTGTCTTTCCAAGGCCGAGAGTTTTTAGCTCAGTGCGTTCTGCAGAGATTTTTAACGGTTGATGGTGACCTCCAGGTGCGTTTGAATGAATGACGTAAAAGAGAAGACGCGCCCGTTGCGTTGAAGAGGAGGTAACTGTCTGTTACTTTTCCGCAAGGACACTGCTGCAGTTCTGAAGCTGAATGGAGGTTTTATTATTTTTTAACGTTTCCTGGTGAACCCGAAAAAACCTCAATGACTGCGCGATATTCTTTAGGTGGAACGATTCGTATTGAACTTCATAACTTGTCAAATAACGGTTCATCACAAATTTTCGAGGGGTAGGTATCTCGAGATGCCAGAAGCGTGATACATTTTCAATATGTCAACTTCGACGTTATCGTGAGGTGAGTTAAATGAAAATGTTTTATCGGGATAAATTGGCGATTTTGTAACGAAACACTAAACCTACCCTTTATTCGTTTTAGTAATAGACATTTGTCATTGAAATATTAATTGCTCCATGAGGCGTATACCTAAGGAATTTACAATAAAATGTGAATTAGTGGTTGTATTTTAATCATGGATCGATATGATAGTGAAAATATTTTTTATTTATAAGACTAAATTTATTTGATATTTTAACGTCGCATTTATCAAATCATACTGAGTGACTAGCAATTGCAAGTAAGTGTCGCACAATTCGCAGTGGTCCGCCGTAATCGATGACAGCGACGTGAAGGGTCGATTCGTCCTAGCGTTTGTACCTGGACGCAATCAGCAGCTAAGCGTTAGTTACCGATTAGTTTATCTACAGGTTAACAAGTTTGCTCGATCTTTCGCGGTGTGACGCTATACAAAGCGGAAATCGACTACAAAAGCCATCGAATCAAAGGGTGTAGACCCACAAATGACTGCAATATCGTATTTAAAAACGCAGAATGTGTGTGTGTGTGTTAATATGCTATTAAGTTGTATATCAAACCATTATTCACACCAATCAGACCAATTAGTCACATATCAGGACATATAATCTATTTAAACATTTAAACCCTATCAATCAGCTTACCGTAAACACCACAGCGTAGAAACTACAGTTGCATACATCACAGCAAACATACTCAAATATCTAGACAATAATAAAGGTGTCATGATTTTTTTCAATTCACACATTGCAACACCACCTTGGTCTTACAGACAAGGTATAATTAATACAGTCCTATCTACAGGAACGCACGTTCACAGTCTCCATTGACACCCTCACATCTCCCTTATGGAGTGCCCTAAGGTGTCATCTTAGGCCCTATACTATTCACGATGTATACAAACCATCGATCACGCATTCTATAAAATTTTAACATTACATCCAATTATGACTCCCTATTGATCTTGACGACCCATCTGATAGTACACAAAACAAATATAGTCGAGAAATGTTTCATTAAAATCCAGAGATGGATGACAGCTCACAAATTACAACTTAATACAGACAAGGCTTACTCATCACAATCACACCCGAATCAAGACGCAAACGAATACCTGATATGACACACTTGCAACGGTCACAATACCGCCCACATCACAGGTCAACAAACACCTCACTTTAGAAGAACACACCAACACAACTATTGAGCCTTATCACAGCAAGACCAGGGTCATAGAAAAGAGGAATTTTCTCTTCAGCCGCAGCACATATCTGTAAGAGTTACTACCTCAATTTCGTTCAATCTCACACTTCAACACCTTTAAATCTCAAATCAAAACGCATCTTTACATATAATCATAGAAGAGTTCAATTGTAGATATTTTGTAGTATGCACATTCTTTTTGTGAATATGGGGACTCGAAGGAAAGCGACATGTGACTAAATACTATATTGAAAAGCTGCGCTATACAGATATCTGACATTATTATTTCATATTTATATAATACACATTGTATATAGCCGTAGTTAATACGGTATGTATTGTATGTTTCATAAAGTGATGCAAACGCTGTGCGCTATCGAGTGTCCTTTTTGTTTTCATCAAAAAAGAATACAAATTAACGCCCTTGTTCCGGCACTCCGTGTACCTATACTTTTAATACGTTGCATATCTTTGAAAGTAATTTAAGTGTGCTCTTCCAGTGATGAAAACCGCAATGCTGGGGCAAATTACGATAAAAGGTTATTAACTAACTGCAAAATATTCTTAGAACTGACTGTATAATACGCCCAAATGTCACGTCCCGTGTCGTTCTGTTAGTGCCGGAGTGACCCGCTGCCAAGTCTACACGCACGCCGCATTGGCGTTGGCTAATGACACTAGACGGCGTATTGCTTACTGATATGATCGAGCCTGACAGTTCGACCCAGGGGACCGGGCGGCCTTCAGTCGGCGGTGACGATCTCCTTAATCTTGCCACGTCGTCATTCAAAATAAATCATCGAACGAGAAAGGAACCGAGCGCGCTTTGAGGGCTCAATCAGCTACGTGTGAAGCGTTCACCCAATGCCAATGTGGTAAACACAGACAGCTCAACCGACGGAGTGACAGACCGGCAGGGAGGCACGCAGAGAGACAGAAAGATCGACCCACGAAGCGACAAAAAGGAGAGACAAAGATTACCGATTGACCCACGGAAAGGCAGGCAGAGACAGGAAGATCGACCGACGGACCGACAGAAAGGCAAACAGAGAGACAGACAGATCGGGTAGTCGCCAGGCTGAGAGACAGATAAACAAACAAACAGAAATGGTTATTTTATCTAGATTACCGGTCTATAGCTCAAAACAAACGCAGGAAACTGCCACAAGATCTTATTACAAATCACGTCCTTTTGAAATGCGATGATTTTTTATTTATCTTTCATTAAATGTGAACCACAAAATTCCATTTTATATAAACATTTTAAGTATTGCAGAATAATGTAATCAAATAATTATTTCTTCCTGCGTATAGTGCATACATACACAAACATTACGAACTGCCGTATACTATTACTGAGCTCACGCACGCACGCGCGTGAGTGGTAGGGTGTGCATAAAAACACCCGCATAATTCTGTAGTTTGGCAAAATATCGAGCGTGAAAGGTAGAGAAAGATACAATCAAGATGTATTAAAGATTAAAACTTAAAATAGAATTTTGTTGTAAAGAAGCCGCCTGTATGTCATATCTACCGCCAAAGACCACGACGTCGAAAGTGGATAAGAGCAGTAGAAAAATACATATTACAATATTACGATTCTGTTGGGTTCCAATTCAAGAACGCGCGCGTGCTGCAAAAATCCCAAGAGTTCTACTTTGTATTTTTCAAGTTTAATCTTTTTTGTCGATTGCAGACCCAGTATGGTCCGACTTTTTGGTTCTACAACCATTAGCATATGACTTACTGTGAAGTCAGAACACCCACTGTGCCTAGAAAGGTCACGGAATGAAGGAAACATGTCAACAAATGTGACGAAATACCCAGATGCTCATGATTCCTATTCAGAATCAGCTGCATTGGCACGGGTGGCTCTGTATGCCAGCGACCTGAATTCTTTATTGAGTTATCACCAATGTGACCGACCTACAGTCTTTATGATGTAACACCAATGTGACCGACCTGCAGTCTTTATGAAATTATCACCAATGTGACCGACCTACAGTCTTTATGATGTTATCACTAACGTGGCCGACTTAAAGTCTTTATCGAGTCATTATCAAGAATTGACTTATTTGAATCTTTGTGGTGAAGGGCAATTAATTATTCTTATTTATAGTGCATTTAAGAGCTTAGCTTTTAAGCTCACATTGTTTGCAAATGGAGACAGACTAAAATCAAAATTAGTATAGTCTGAGTAAATAGGCTAGCGTGAGTACCACAGGTGGCCTCTCTTCAAGCTGGACAAAATTATTGATATTGTTGACTAATACTCCTTGTGTTTCTAGTTAATCATAGCAACCATAAATTTGTAAAGTGTCTTTGATAGCCATGTGTTAAAAGGGCACTA
>WURV02181509.1:0-13226 GCA_011762755.2 Epimenia babai
TACACGTGTGTACATGTATATGCATGTGCATTTATATGTATATATGTATGTGTGCATATATATGTATACGATTATGTATTGCGCTTGCATATGTGTATATACACATATGTATATTTTGATACGTATAAGCGGTATAATCTAAGTGTAAAAATATCTCCGTATACCGTATACTGATATAGAAGGGTATGTGTATATATAAATGTATATGCAAATATACCTCGCAGAATGATAATATAAAATGTTTATGGAACCGTCTCACCTATATAACTCGCAAAGCTCATACAAGCGGGTGAGGGAAAATAAACTACTCTTGTTATAATAAAATGTGACCAACTTTCCAACCAACAATGTGGTTTGAATTCATATAAATCTTCTGGTTATTTCCTGTACTGGTTTATAAACCACTGTGCTAGGTTGTCTCCTATTAACATGACATCCGTCATCACAGGTGGCGCTCTCCTGTGAACCGCAGCTTTTCATGCGTGAGGTTATGAGTTCAAAGCCGCACCAACCAGATTTTTATATAGATTACTGTATACAATAAAAAATCGTGCTTCAATCAGATACTAAAACAATAAGATAATTCACTCGGAGAAGAAATTGAAGCTGATCAGAGTTAAGTCCCTCCCTGTCTTTCCAAGATGTTAAGTGCGTTGACTGTGCCGAACAAACACCTCAAGATATAAAACACGTTGGCGTTGATCACTGTGCTGCTATTACCTGCTGTTGTTTCAGTATCTTTCCTTTGGTATAGAGAGATTTGTATCTGCGTAGTTATTACGGCGTTATTATTACTGTAGTTAAACAACATCTGGCGAGTCTGCATTTTCACAACGTTGAAACAAACCACACCCCTTTTTCTCCTTTCAGCCAGTAACAACTTCAAATTGTATAAATTGCCATTGTTTTTATTGAATTGATAACTTTGTATAAATAACACAATTCACACAACTTAATACTGTAAACATATTGATGTGAATTTTATAGTATAAATTATCATACATTCCTTAATACAGCATATAATAAAAATATAGGGCAATCATTATAATATAACCGGTGTATGCGGAGAATTTTAAACTGTTGTTATAAATAAACATGTAGTATAAAACAAGAACCAGGATTTGTTCGTTCGGGTGGGGCTTTGATCTTTGCCAGATGAAATCCTATTATATGGTGCTGTATAGCACACACAGGATGCATAGCTTTTTGAATGACCAAAAGTGAATCATGAATGAATTATTTAGTAACATCTCAAACCATATTCAATTTAGACTCCAAATGTTTTTATTCAGCATGCGTCCAGAGAGTGGGATATATTAAAAAACATATAGACTACAGGTAATTGATTCATGGAGTCACCTGTGCATCCACCAGCCTGACTCTACAAGTGGTCAATATATAAAAAAAATAAATACGTAGTCCTAAATGTATTTTGAAATTATGCTCTGTCTAACATTTTTTTGTTAAATAAAAGTTAATAATGTAGGTCATTTTAACAACACTACATAGGATTGCTTATACACAGTGTGCTACAGTCAAGTATATGGTAATTTATTATACCATGAGTATATTACGGTTAAGATATATATAAAATTAATGATGCTGCAGTTTTCTAGATGGGCAGGGTGTTGGTAAAATGGTGACTTCATCGAGACCAATGTCTGACCGCCAGCTGGACCCTCGTGTAGCTTCGAAAACAATCTGCATTGACACATGATGAAGATTGTAAAAGATTACACAAGTCACTAGTATCTTTCTTTATCGTTGATTCGGTTCATTCAAGGCAATGATAAATACATAACGAGAAAGCATGCGGGCCCTCGCAAGCAGATCTCCACCCAGACAGGCACTTTAAAAATCAGGTTAGTCGGCATCGGAAAATTTATAATATAATAATAATATATTGTCATTTGTATACTGCTGTAATCCACTATGGAGGTAGTGCTTAGTGCCGGTGTCACAAAGTACAATGTTATTGTATGTAGGTATGTATGTACTATGTAATCGCAGGCTGACTACAAAGCAAGCCTATAAATGTTGTTAATATGATTTGCCATACTTATCATTGGTGGGGGAAAACACCTAGTGTGAAAAACCCAAGTCTAGGCAGACACTTGACCTTTTTCCATTCACGCCACTGCTTTCACATGTCAACAGACAGGCTACGCATGTCGCACACTCTGCTAAGTCTATGGTAATTAATGGCTATTTACAACGGGATGATGACAAAGCGGGGAGGTAATCGACATAGAGACTAACCATAGAGCATCTGACGCAATCACGCCAGGGGGAAAGAGCCCTAAACAGAAATTCACGTAAATTTATTCATAACAATTTACACAAACCTGCTCGCTAAATAAAAAGTTAGACAAACACTGGCGAAAAAAGATATTCAATAATACAGTCCATGCAAGAGTACGCATACATTTGATAAGGTTTTATCAAGGCTATTTCATTTTCACATTTTCACCGACCTGGTAAGGCATATGGCCCCTGACGGTGACATCGGCTTGCCACCACATGTCTCCTTGGTTACGAAATTTGCTCCACAACAGAGACTCTACACCGCCTGCGATTTTCTTGACGTGAAGCGAGCCCATCCCGGAGCCGTACATGTGGTAGTGGAAACGGACGCAACGCGGTATCGCTGTAAGTACACTCTTTATATATCAAACGAGCTTTTTGCTTTAAACGTAATTACATTGAGGAAAAACTCAGAATAAAATTAAAAGTTACAGGTGATGACGAGTAAATATTTGTTCATATTCAATATAAAAAATCATTCATGTTTGATTTATATTTCATGTTGCTGTTCAATTTATTTATTCTGCAGTACCAACGGGGAATGACAATGAGGTTAAAAACTAATTTTCAGTGGGGATTCCTCGAATTTAGTCAAGTATATGTTACATGCCCAAGACCAATCTAAATAGGAGGAAAGCTAAAAACACTGCCGTGTGAACAATGCATATTCGAGATTAAGGCATGTTATGAATACATTTAATAAAAGATCAAATACGATTAGATATTTATTTACTTCGTTTATAGCACATCTGAAAGTGTAGTCTGAGGTTAAAAACTAATTTTCAGTGGGGATTCCTCGAAATTAGTCAAATATATGCTACATGCCCAACACCCAGCTAGACCAGTGGAATTAGACAACCGCAAGACAGCTAAAACCACTGCCATGTGATGCATATTCAAGATTACGGCATCTTATGAATACATTTAATAAAAGATCAAATACGATTAGATATTTATTTATTTAGTTTATAACATATCTGAAACTGTAATCTTGCAGATATACGCTAGAGGTTAGTGTGGATAATTTAGTCTCGAACCTGAGAGAGTGACAGACGTCAGTCTGGCCCGGTGACCGGTAGCGACTGGGCTGCTACCCTCCAAGTAGATGTAGTGTCTGCCACGGTAGGCATGAGTTGGACCCGTTCGGGATGAAGGTGTGGGGCCCTGTGCATGATAGAATTGATATATACGGGTGGAGAAAACAGTTAAACATCACCCTATTTTTAGAATTAGTCCAGATGCAATCTGATATATCTGAAATATCATGGCATTTATTGGTGTATCAAATACAGTGAAACCTGTATTAAGCGACCGTGCGCGTGACCAGCGTAAAACGGTCGCTTAAGACAGGTGGTCGCTTGATACAGTGAGTGTACTTATATACGGGACCGCCGAAAGGTGGTCGGTTAAGACGAGTGGTCGCTGTATACGAGTGGTCGTTAGAGCAGGTTTCACTGTATTTGAGTTATTTTTTTGGCTCATATAAGCATACATAACCCTTTTCTAAGACATGCACGCCATTGCTATGTTCTTAAAAACAAAATGTATGGTTCTGTAACGAAAAATCTGGTCAAATTTACTATTTGTCTCCAGACCAGAACAAAAATGCAATTTAACAGTTTAACGTGAATAAGCACCAATGAACGACTTGGCTTTCGGACAATAGGGAAACGGTTAGTATCGGGTGTGTCCTTTATTCATAGGGATGCTAGCCGCAAACGTTATAGCATTGTTCGGTGAAGGAATTTAGGCAGTGCCCATACAAACCGAAATAATCGTCCAATCAGCATCGTCATTTGTGTCTTGCGTGAAAATACCCGTGCGTTGGTCTTCAAAACTGCAGGTGATCACCGAGGTTCCTGCATAAAAATATAATGGCATATTTTGACGTGTACATAACCGAGACTTTACGATGTCGTTTGAAATAACGATTGTGTTTATTGGTGTTCCCTCATTTGGTATAAACTACCTCAGTAAAATGTATGTCTAGAGTTTTGTAAAGGGTCAATGATGAGCTAGATGACGGGGTCATCCCACTGTATTATTCATACATATCCCTACACACACATACATATACCGTGAGCCTAACTTAACTTACGTGAATTGGTCTCCTTGTCACATCGCCTCCCCCGGAAGCCGCTCATGCATGAGCAGACGAAACGATGACCACGGGGAATGCACGTACCGCCGTTACGACAAACAGCAGGCGAGCAAACTTTCTTTTTCTCACAATGTGTCCCAGAAAATCCAGATGTGCAGTAGCAGACGGCGCCATTGGGACCCGACACGCAGGTGCCCCCATTCTGACACAGTCCCGCAATGCAGCCTAATTAACAGAAGTTTTCATGCTTAAAATATGCCAGCCTTGATATCAGTCGCTCTACTAAATGGTTTGGAAACGTGAAACCTTATGCAGATAGCAACTGCCTGGATCCTTTTGAGAATTCCTGTCTACAGGGGCCAGAAAATTGCAAATGGGTCCAGCTGAAAAATACGGAGTTATCCGGGAGAGGCCACCGCAGACCTATTGTGTGAATACTACTGGAGTTTGAACCCCAGAAACCCCTACCCCACTCCCAGTCTACTCCTGGTGAACATTGACGAGTGTTCAAAACTTTGCATTTACCACACCACCGATGGCGTGACTCTTTCGATCTTGAGCTGGCCGCTCTCAACATGCCATCCTATGACGCAGACGACCAAATGCGAAACTGCGAGTGGGGGGATCAATGTGGTGAAAAAGATCAAAGTGTCAAACAACTAAACAAAGTCTTCTATGTACAAAGAGAAGAAAAAATTTCAATGTACAAAAAATAACTTGTAGATAATAAATCTTTATTCTGAACAATTTCCAATATATATATGACATACACAGGCTGTGGAACCTACCGCTGATTTGATTACTGAAGTGAGCCGTCACGACAGCGCGGAAGCCTTTACCAGTGGTGCCCTCCCCTTCGCTCGAAAAGCGCACCATCATCATGGACTCGGCATATTTGGTCGTATGAATCAGACCCTTCTGCCAGTTCTTTCCACAGTACCTGCGATGTGACACGTATTATTGTCAGGTACATTTCACAGTAAACTATTTATCATAGAAAAAAAGTCTCATGAAGATAGGTGCATTTTTTGACAAACATGGCATCGAGTATATTGTTATATAGATCACTGGAATTAAATATCGGCCGATGGATGAGATTGGATTTTACTAATTATGTAATCACCATCTGCCATGAGGAATCTGAATATTTAATTTCTAAAGATAAAACTAAATTTTTAAAAGCTTTTTAAACTACATTAGTCATAGGGGAATGACATGTACACATTTTATGATGAATCATCACTGTTGTAGTAATAGAACACATTTAATGATGAGTCATCACTGTTGTTGTAGTAGAACACATTTTATGATGAGTCATCAGTATTGTAGTAACTGTAAACATTTTATGCCCCTGAATGGCCTATACAAGATTTATATGTTTTCTAGTTATTTTTGCCTCTGCTCATTTTGGACACTTCTTAATGAAATTTCCACTGTATGTATTAATCTAAATTTCACTTACTCAGGGCCTGGCTGGGCAACAAGATTGTATCGAACTTCCAGTGTGTGCACACACACCTTAACACGTTTGCCCATATTGACCTTGAAGCCACTGTGAGGTATGTCAAAGTCTTGGATGTCCAGGGACAGGGTCGACCCGACGGGACCCTGTATTACATAATAATGATGCATGATACCAGATACAGTAGACACAGTTTATTCGAATAAATTTTTAGGTCATAGAAAAAAATAATCTCAAAATGGTAAACATAAAATATACTAAAAGACAAAAAGCAAATTATTACCCATTCATAAAAGGGAGAAATGACAAGGTTTCAGTGCTGTTTCATTAATGGTAAAATGTCTATCGAAATCACAATATTGATTACATCATTATATATCATCATTCAAGGACCGAAGTCCCATCTAATATAGTTAATGGCACAGTGAATAGATCTCCTTCGTGCAAATTGGAACACCCTGGCAACCTCTCGCGTGAAAAACCACGCTTCTACAATGAACCACTGGTGCCAACTGAACACTTCCTCCGAGTAATATCCACTTATATTTACAGAATAGTTATAAAATAGTATAATTACGATGCATTAAAAAAGCGATAACTTAACAGTGCTCTGTAGTCAGACTTAACAGTTGATAAATGCCGTAATGACCAACCATCACAAAGAAAGATCCAGTGACAGTCGCAGAACATTCATATTATAATTACATCCTACATGAACCAGTGTTAACCCTGTGTGACATAGGATTAATCACCCAAAGAGTCCTAGGAAAATACCCGAGAAAACCTAGTCGGTCTTTCTAAGAGAAACAAATCTATTGTATAACAGTTAACAGTTAACACTTAACACTACACTAATAGTTGCCGGACATACTCCGTAAGACTGTAAGAATTACCAGGATAACGCATGAGAGATGAGGTATCAGACGTATTAGTGTAAATCAAGGGAGACCATACCTTGCTTTTTGTGATATAAAAATGTTGATCATGGGACTCGATTGGAGAAAAGGGAGGTGACTAGGAAAGTGAAAAGTGAAAATGAGAAGGGAGTTTTGGGAAGTTTTTGGAGGAGCGCATGGTGCTAGGGAAAAACAGAGAAAACTTGGAAAAAAATGTGAATAGAAAAGAGAATAGAAAAGAATAATTGTACAGGGAATTAACAATGCTTTTGAATGAAGTACTGTCAATCAATATTCGGATCAGGTAATGTAAAGCGCCTGAACTACTCAAGGCACCATCATTTCTCATCAGCTCATTTATGCAAGCAGACATGCATACAGGTATACATGCATACAGGTATGCATGCATACAGGCAATACAGGCATACATGTACACAGGCATACAGGTATACATGCATAGAGGCATACAGACATACATACAAGCATACAGGCTTACATGCATACATTTATACATGCAATACAGGCATACACACAATACACGATTCATCAGTAGCTTCCTATTCCACACTATTTGAATATTCTAAAGCTTATTTCATGACCACAGCAACGCAGACGATGCGGGTAGATTAACGCAGCTAATCAGCGATAACAACACATCTCAGAAGTAAGTTTGCTCTATAGAAAAATTTAGATTTGTCGAAACTGCGTTGAGGCAACACCAAAAAAAAACAAAAAAGTGTTTTGAAACGCACCTTGAGTAGCCAAGTGCACACTTTGCCGCGGGGATAATGTGAGGGCGAGTTGGGGGATGAAATCGTAAGTGGACTACCCGTGGTCACTGTAAACACACCGCCACAGTCGCTATCGGTTTTGGCCACTTCACAGAAAGCACCAATCAGATTACTCGGGCACTGGCACTGGCATTTGAAGTTGACGTATCCGCCATTTTGACATTGTGGTTTCAAGATGCAGTCGTCTGCAAAAAGGGTCAACAGTATATACCCTTGCTAGATTACAGCAGTTTGCATTGACATAGGAAAAGAAAATAAACCTTATCAGTGACCTTGACCATATATATTATATATGTATAATTATTTATCACTATTTTATGTTGATATGCACCCTGGCCCTGCGTACATCGATGGACCCACGCATTGATTTTTAGACATGACAGCAGACGAACTTTTACGTCTGCTTCTTTCGCTCTCAACGACTGAATGGTGCCGTCTGGTTATTACCCGTAACCACCATTTTCAATTTGCCGGTCACATAATGTGGAATGGTTTTTATTAAAAATCAGAAGCTCAATACAACCGCCCTATATATAATTATCTTACTCTTTATTAATTTTTGTTTATATTTTTTAATCAATCATCACATTTGACTGAAATCTACTTTTCATTTTTGTCTTCAATTAATTTATCATTACTATCAATAACTTTATATCATTCTTACTATTATTATAATTATTTTTATTATTATCACGGTCTGTCATTAATGCTTCCTAGGACTTAATTTAAGTAATTACATTATAGCCTTAGACCATTAGGCTATTGTTTCATGTAAAGTCTG
Organism: Epimenia babai; assembly: GCA_011762755.2. Lineage (NCBI taxonomy): Eukaryota > Metazoa > Mollusca > Solenogastres > Cavibelonia > Epimeniidae > Epimenia > Epimenia babai. The sequence goes on from WURV02181509.1 coordinate 8,336, forward strand.
TTTGACAGCTCTTCTAATAAGGTACACTTTAAACAAATAAATTTCATTTCATTTCAGTTTCATTTGTTGCATATTTGGGTACGGTTATTTAGATTAGTAATGTTCATACTCTTACGAATTTTGCAGTTTGATTCATCTGTATACTGTTTATACTGTTAAATGTTAATTTTATATAATTCAAGTGATTACATTATAGCCTTACACCATTAGGCTATTGTTTCATGTAAAGTGTGTTCTAATAATGAGTACACTTTAATCAAATTAATTTCATTTCATTTCATACTCTTAAACAAATAATTCCATCCTGTCATATATGCATGACCTTTGCACTCGGGCGCCTTTGTGATTTCGAATCAAGTGATGTGCATAAATAGTATATGATTTCATAGTAGTGGTGGTAGTAGTCGTATATATCTTTATTATTTACTGCAACCAAACATTTTAATGCACACCAATTATGAGATACAAGAGAAAACAAATAATTAGAAGAAAATTCAATATCTGACGAATCGTAGCATACAATAATGTAACGAAAACAAAATAATTTGCCTAATAAGAATAAATAAATAAATATACTTTTGTATAAACAAGAATCATATCCATATAACAAAACAAAAAAATTTAGACTAATTATATATATAATTAATTAAGACTAATTATATATATAATTAATTAAGACTAATTATGTAGATATAATTAATTTAGACTTATAATATATAATTTATTGGGATTAATTATATATAATTTATTTAGACTAATTATATATATATAATTAATTTAGTCCAATTTTGTTGACTACAAGCTGGACACTCTGCTTCATCAAAGGTGTTGATGCAAACACTTGTCATTAATAGAACTTGTTAATCTATATATATAACAGCTTACCCGTGACCTCCTACTTTATAACGTATTAGATTTGATAAAATACAATCATGTCACCTGCACACTTGTATCCGTGGTTAATGGCCTCCATGTCGTAGAATGACATTCCGCCGGGGCGATGAAATGAGGCGAGGAAAGCTAATTCCATATCTTTAGGCTCCATCGCCATCTTGGATTTCACTTTAGATCCAGACTGTAAAAATATTGCTATTGTGAACTTCTGTTATCATATATTCGTCTTTGATGCATTAAAAAATTGCTAAGAAACACAAAAATTGGACAGCCAACGAGGACCAGAGCCAGTGAAAAGATGAGTTTTGGGTGTTCGCTTGAAAATACCGAAATAATTTCAATAAGATGGGATCCACGTAACGAAAACAAAGGTCACGAGTTGCGGGAAGCCGGCATATATCGACGGTTGCTAGCAACTGAGATGCAGGTCTGAACTGGCTGGAGGGACATGATTAGAAATCAGGTCATAAAAGAAGGCCGGACCAGCATGGTGGATAGCTTTGAAGACGACCATTAGGATATTACACATTACATGGTGCGATACTGCAACCAGTGGAGGTCCGTTAAGTGCTAAATAAGAGAGAAAACTCTTGTCTCACCTGTATGTTTACAGGTGCGACAACTAAATATTTTTACTTTTATTGTAAGTGTATCTGTATGTATTTATAGGTTGATTACAGAAGTAATCGTTGTGATAGGCCATCCTGGGCCCTCATAAAAATGTGGTTAATTAATGAAATGTTGGTTAACTATTAATGTGGTTAACACGACAATCTGATTAGCCTCACTTATAAGGGGTGGGGGGAAAACACCTAGTGTGAAAAACCCACTGAGTCTGCGCAGAAAATTGACCTTTTTCCATTCACGCCACTGGCTCCAAATGCCGACATATGAACTACATATGTCGCACACTCTGCTAAGTCTATGAGAGGTCAATGTTAATTTACATCGAGATGACGAAATAGCGGGGAGGTAAGTGACATAGAGAGCACATATAGAGCATCTGAAGCATAGCAAACCTCAGAGGGAAAAAGCCCCAACAGAACCACACTGCAAGGTCTACCCAGACACCCATGGGCAATGGGGTTTAAGGCGTTCTCAGCCCAAAAAACACCACAGTTAGTATACTGGTTAGAGTGGGATTTGAACCAGGGACCCCTGAATTCAAAGTCAAACGCTTTAACCACTACACCACCTGCCCCCATACTTCATTTTAAGTACTACTATTATTATTATTATTATTGAAATAGATGTTAAGACGCACGTAGAGCGAATAGTGCATGTTTGAGCCGAGGTCGTATGGTGCGTAGTTAAATGTGTTCGTCTTGCCCCAGTTGATGCCTCCCTGGGCCTCGGGGATGAGGCGCCATTTCATCGTGATGTGTTCGTCCCGGTCATCGCGCACCTGTTCGTGGTGCATGCCCAGGGTGTGGCCCATCTCATGCAGAACCGTGCTCATCTGTAGCCGCGTTAAATACACCCACGCATTAAATATTTACGCTATACTGTAGTGACTTACGATGCTGCTAAATTGGCAAGAATCCATGTTGTAAATGAATGTTTACTTTTTGTAGTCCTGACCTATATGTAAATAATGTCTTAGAATGTCCACGCAACATGGTTATGGACTTGCCTCTAATGACCCATTACCTGATAATTGTAGAATTAGGGAACAGGCCTCTCAATCAAAGTCTAAACATTCGGATACGATAATTCACACCTAATTTCTATATCTTGCGGGAGAGGAATTCTCTGTAAAATTGATAACAATGAGTTGGACCCTTTATCATTCCGACATGACTAATGTTACGGAATCAACGAGCAAACTTTCCGTGGTCCGCTCAAAAAAATTTCTATCAATACGTTAGGTCGAACGCATATGGAAACTGCCCCGCAGTCTTGAACAGCCCACACAACAACGCAGACAAAAATGTAAACCACCATGGTACATGGTTCAAAATCATGCTGGAAACTCATCTCTTCCCACGAGCCTATCAATATCTTCTCTAGAATGTATAATCACAATGCATTGAATGTGTATGTATATATAGCGGTTTATATAACCGCAGTTAAGCCCATTTAAGATCCACCAAATCGAACATTATCATTATCATGAGCAACACAAGTTTATGATTTAGATACCGTAAGACACTGTGGCTCCATCAGATTCAGTTTGCCATTCTTTACGCGACCCATATGCGCCGAGCACCTGGAAGATTATTCAAAGATTTTTAGAGAGACACCGTAGCTTATATACAGGAGTCTATACATTGTATATTCTAAATGGTCATGATAAAACGTTGTCACTCACAATTGTATTACTCTTCATTGCCATAACAACGTAATCACTGTGACTAGACAATTATGTAACGTTGCTTTGAAATATGTATGCAAGACGATGATGGTAAACAGTAGCGTGTTATCTAAGTTCCGTCAGCGCCACCAGTATACGGGTTGCAACACGATCTCTCATGCTAGAGATTGAGAGTTTTAATCTGCAAAAGGATTTTTCTCACACATTCCATCTCATGAAATGAGAAAGATTTTCTTGCTTGAATCAATTTATTGTTGGTTATTGTCAAATTGTTTTGCAGTATAAATAAAAAGCCAATAGTTAGAGTATCTGACATTAACCACAAGTAATAAAGTAGCACTAATCTAGCCTTTTCCTGTTTTTGGAAAGCAAAGCTAGAACATTCGCGTAATCTCTAGAACCTTCTAGTAAATTCTTAGTCACCATATAACTTGAGCCTCCTAAAAATGGCGATAAGAGAACTGAGTGTATGTAAAATTCACATTCATATCACCAACCAACATGCTATACAGTGGTAATACTATTCATACCCTCCTGTTCCAATTCCGATTTCGACGTAATCATGGTGACCAACGATGGCAGCTACTTGAGTGGAATATTCCATCCACTTGATACATGTGTTTTCCTCATACCATTTCATCGCTCTCTCGATCAATGGCTGACTAGACGGGTTTTCTAAAATACAGTACAAAGTGAAAATACAGTATTCACTTTGGCGATACGGAAGAACAGAGTTGGTCCAATCTATGGCTATTCGAAATTAATCCAATAAGTTTGGTGGGTTTGAAATTTAACCAAAAAATTATTATGTATGAGGTAAATTGGTGATTATGATTTGAATGAATATGATTTGATTCCATTATGACACTGCATAAACCATGCTGCAAGAGCTACCCAGACGGTCACTGGCCTGTGGAATTACCTCGGTTCTTGCTCCAAAAAACTTGCTATGTTGACTATTAGACAAGCGCCAAACAGCAGTGATCAACCATCTAGGGATTAGGGCACCTTACCTCCAGATAGTCAACTGCAAATTGCTAATTCCCATTATGACTTCGAACGGACAAATTGAATCTTACGAAGAAATGAGAATAAGAAATGTCTCCACCACTTTATCCCTGGCACAACCACACCCTTTAACATAATGCAAGATGGTGGTGCACGAGGAGTGAAATATCAATGAATGACACCAGACTTAGCCGCTTAATACTCTGCTGAAAGCATTGAATATTCCATTGCTGTTGGCAATCAAATCCAAACATTAGGTCAATGTACACTGTGTTACTGAAGGCAAGAATTTGCGACTTACTGAAACGAAATTTATTCGTAGCAAACTTGTAGACCACTATCCCGTTGCTCCAGAGCTTAGTTGATCCGACTGGGAACATGAACTTCCGCTTACCCAATCCAGCATCTTTGTTGTTGCTCTAAATGGTAAAATCAGTCACTGATGAATGAAAAAAATAAGAAAATGGCCCATAATGGTGAATTGAACAGGAAATAGAGCAAATTGTGCAATTTGAACAGAAAATACAGAAAATTGTAAAATTTGAACTGAAAATACAGAAAATTGTGCAATTTGAACAGAAAATACAGAAAATTGTGCAATTTGAACTGAAAATACAGAAAATTGTGCAATTTGAACAGAAAATACAGAAAATTGTGCAATTTGAACTGAAAATA
>WURV02181531.1:0-29679 GCA_011762755.2 Epimenia babai
TATCACGCTCCATAAACTTCAGAGGGCGTTTTATTCGCGACGTTTAGTAAATTCGTTGGATTTGATTGGACGCTTAACGTGAAAATTGGACGAATCCATTGTGATTAGTCTTCACCAACGATATAAAGCGATAAAGTTTAGGCTTTGTCAGAAGTTGTCTCCTATCAAAGAGAAGGCGCGACGTGCGGTAAAGATTGCTGCTAAGCTATTATAACTTAAAACGGCGAAATTAGAATGTCTTAATTTCGCTATGCTCCACTCGTATTTATAATGTTTTATTATAATGTAAAAGATTTACCAGAGAGCATGCTTCTTAGAAAATGATATGCGTAGTGCAAATTTTACAGTTGCTTTCGGCTAAAAGTTTTTACGCGAAATATACATGCAATGTTATGATTAATCTCCCAGGTTACTCGTTCGGTACCGGACGTGTTATATTTTCCCTGCTGTGGCAAGGTAAAGTTTCATTTTCATTGCTTGAGAGATATCCCGTGGTATTGGATGCGCGCGCATAGTGCTTGTTTACAAATTGGCCCCCACGTGGAAATGTCTGCTACTTCATTACAAAAAAATGCAATTTCGCCAATCAGCGAACTTCAACCAATGCATTGTTTTAGTCATTTTCCCAAATTCCAAAACATAATGGGTTAAATTAATATATTTACTCGGATATAGTATCCAGTCGTTTTAGAATCCTCTACAATATAATTATGGTTAAATCAGTAAAAATACCGGACGGCGTTCTTCAGTTATTAATCGTTTACTTCAAAGCTATCCGACAAATGACAAATGACCAATGAGCCATTACGGCATTGATTGAATTTCATGAGTCATTGTGTCCTTGTTTAATATTTTACTAACTCTGAATGTCAACTCTCTTTTATAATACTTTTCTAAGGTTGGAACCGTTTTTTTGCTGTACTTTAGTTTATTGCTAAGTTGCTCTGCTGCTATCGTCCAGACATTATGCAATATCCGTTTGTTAAAAAGCAATTGATAATGTAAAGTAGCGCTATAGCAAAAGGTGAAACAACAATTTAATTATAATTAATAAACTCGAATATTTATTAATATATTTGAGTCAAATAAGGGTAACAATACTGCAGACGACCGATAAATATCACGTGACTGTTTTAAGTTATAACGCGATCCTAACCGGCATCGCACTAGTTCACTGCTTGCTAAAACCTAATATGTAATTGATGAATTTAAAGTGGTCGTGGTACGTGAAAGTGTCGTGCTCATTTACTATGGGGTGATGTTATGTATCCACAGTTGACAGAAGACAGCAAAGCTTTCATTATGAACACTCCAGAACAGGAACAGGCGCTGAAGGACAAGAGTCAGAGTCAAATCGAAAACACAACGGATCCGATGGAGAAGCTGAGGCTTAAGCTCTTGGCTCGTGGTTCGGATAGCGTTGGAAAAGTGGCCAAGTAATTTAGTGACATTTAGTTTTATTGCAAACACCAATATTTTTCTTAACAATCAATAGCTAACAGTGTAATTGTATACATGAAGTCATAGCCTATTTTACTTTATTCAACAAGTATATCAAATAGGTTGACGGACCATCGCAACATATAGATGCTGTGTGTTGACCATATACTGTACTATATGGAGTGGTGTAGAGTGGCTTGGTCGAAATTTTTAACATAAGTAAGAATTATTAACATCGAAAATTTGTTGTGCATGTATCAGTGTACGAAAAGCCCTTTCCTTTAGATACCAGAGTGAGCCGTTGTAGAATTTGGACATAGGAATGGGTCTGTTTATTTTTAGTTTTTAAAATTCCGCTAGGACGGTGGCCTGTGGAATCTACAAACTTATGCCTGCAATTTGTATCTACCAAGTTTGTTTTACTGAGAGTATCCAGAGAGGTTCCCAAATAATATTAATCACGCCACAATGAAGGGAGATGTGGGCTTATAGCTTCTACCATAAATTTAGGTAATGGACAATCGTGCGCTGCAAAGCATATATTACCGTTCATATCCTCCAGACGCTCTGGAGGATGCCAGAAAATTCTGGATTCCAAGATTGCACTTTAGCAAATTGACCTCAATCTAGGCAGTTTATAAGCATTGACAGCAACGTGCATAGGGGTATAACCATGTACCTTGTGAAATCTTGAATGTTAACTGTTGAGTCCGTAAGGCGTGAATGGACAGCCTGTGATATTCTATCCATTACTGACCGGGCGCTATTTCCTGTTAGATCTCGCTCTACGACAATGCTGCATGCAACGTCACACCGGTAATATATCGCCAAACTGTCCACAAGTTGAGCGTGCATAAGTCACAAAGTAGCTTCTTAATAGTAGTAATTGTGTATCAAAAGAAGTGACTGGGGAGAAAGACCCGCCGGAAATAAGATAAATATATATATATATATATATATACACACACACACACATATATATATATATATATATATATATATATATATAGGTATGAATTCAAATATACAATATCAGTAGCTGTACAAATATGATTGGCTAAATTGTCTAAAATTTAGATACGGTTTCTAAATAGATCTACAGACACTACACAATGGCATGATTCACAAAGTATTTATATGCTTATCAAAACATGAAGACAAAGAGAACTTTTTGCAAATGAAATTACATTCTTCTTCCACAATCTCATACTGTGAGAATGACCCTTTCAATTCTGATCCTCTACTGCTTCTATAATACATGCTATGATTTGGCAAATCATACTGTATATTGATACACACTTCGAAGATAGCTTATTTATGGTAGTTATAAATCGAATGTCACTATCAACTGCATTTTCTAAAGTAATTGTGGATTACCTGAGGTCAAGATGCAGCGATGGACATTATGGACAATATTCAAGACAACAAGCGGGTATTGAGTATAAGATTTTCAGATAAAATTAGAAACATTGACCGAAGTTATCTCCCCTCCCATTGCACGGATGATGATACCCTGACCAAATCAATATGATCAGTCCAAGGACAATATCTGCCAAATTACAAAACTTTATGCCTACTGGTTTGAAAAGATTTTCTTCAAGTAAAAATACAAACATCGTCAAAGAATTACCTCCCCTTTGCCTAGTGACATATGATAATGTCTACCAAATGGCAAAGCTCTACAATAAATGGCTGTTTTTTAACATTTTTTAGTTTTTTAATTTTGATTTTTTGAAATGTAAACATTGGATGCATGGATGGACGAAATCCGATCAGAAAAACTCACTGAGCATAACCTGAGTTAATCTAAAAAAGGAATTAATATAGGATATATACACTCTAGCACATAAGAAGACTTTCTGAACGGGCACCGTTACTTCAAGCAGGCCAGTTTCTCCCCAGTGGGCATGGACTGCCAGGCAGCTTCTGAAAAAGACGGAATTATTTTATCGTTTGATCGCGCGATAAAATGTTCTGGAGATTTGATCACGAACGTAGCCATCGAACTTTCCCAATATATGAAGCCAAACATACATCCATGTTATTCTATTGTGAACGCGTTACTGCGTACCCGAAACATAAGAAAATGTTATCACAAGGCATTTTAAATATGTGACATACCGTGAATAAGTAATGGGACTTATTCACATGAAAATATCCGTAATTTTTAAAATTAATTCTCATGGTCTTATATGAATTAAGGATAATGAGAGGTCAATTTATTAACTTCTAAATGTGCGAGATAACACGCTGGTAAATATACAGAATGATTGTTGGTAGTTACCTAGTGGGGAAGCAGTTAGTCGAGGGGTAGGAACACCGGACTTGTAACCGAAAGGTCGCGGGTTCGAAATTTCTCACCTGTTGACTTTTCTGCTGTGATCCTCAGCAAGTCATTTATCCCTGATTGCTGGAGTAAACCTGTCTCTAAAATGGGTATAGGCTCGATATTATTCTTAGCGGGGTGATAAGCGTCGTAGGTATTGTATATGCACTGAATAGCTGCCAATAACACTTGATTGTAAACCGCATCTGAGAGCCTTTATTGGCTGATACTTGCGGTCTGTAAATGTAGTACTGTGCCTTTTTTTTATTGCAGTGAACAAATATCTAACAAAAATATGAATTTTATTACGTTATAAAGCCGTTTCTGTCGTTAAATTAGTCCAGCAAAATGTAATAACTATTACAAGATAGCTTACCTAAAATTCTGATGATATCTGCGTTAGTCATGTTTGGGTGAAGTGCGCGAAGTTTGCTCTTCTCGAAGTGCACCCATTTTACGAACATCATCGGCAGTTGTGTAGGTGCCTTCCTCGCTAGATGACTAGCGCCGTCTTGATGCGGCGTCGATAATCGATAAGGACCGACGGGCGCGTTGTGAAACCGCGGGCGAAACGTTATTTCCGAGTGGAGAGGTCGCGAAGTAATACTTGATTGGGACAGAGTTGCTGGCCTTGGGTCACAACGAACCGCCGCGTTGTTGGGTTGATTGATTTGATGCGGAAAACCTTTAAGTTTATTTAAATCGACCATCGATACGCCAGCTTGGTGGAAGTTGCGGACCTGATTTGAAAATTCGATGACCGAGTTAATCTGCTGATTTTGAGTAGATTTGGGTGATTTTTGATAATTTTGTTGGTAAATCGGTGGAGCGACTGGAATGTGGCACGGCGGGACCGTGCTGGCTAAAAGGCTTGTATTACGGTGAATCGGGGTAACTGCGGAATGTTCCGGATTGGGAACACTAGTTAAATGGGGAGTAGTGGAGCCTGGGGTAGGATGTCTGCTAAACTCTTTGGGATGGTTTGTTGTATTGTTATGGCTGCAGGATGTTGTGATACCATGTCCTTCTCGATTCAAATTAGATGTGATCGACCGTGATTCAAATGGGTTGGAAGCAGAAGGTACCATTTGTCCTATATAAGCTGTCTTGTCCCATCTACAATATAATGATATACGAGTCAACAAAACAAAAATGGGTTGGAAGCAGAAGGTACCATTGTCCTATATTAGCTGTCTTGTCCCATCTACAATATTATGAGATATCATTCAACATAACATAAATGGATTGGGAGCAGAAGGTACTCTTTGTCCTATATTAGCTGTCTTGTCCCATCTAGAATATGAGATAAAGTCAACATAACAAAAATGGGTTGGAAGCAGAAGGTACCATTTGTCCTATATTAGCTGTCTTGTCCCATCTACAATATAATGAGATATAAGTCAACATAACAAAAATGGGTTGGAAGCAGAAGGTACCGTTGTCCTATTATAGCTGTCTTGTCCCATCTACAATATAATGATATACGAGTCAACAAAAAAAAATGGGTTGGGAGCAGAGGGTACCGTTTGTCCTATATTAGCTGTCTTGTCCCATCCACAATATAATGAGATATGTGTCAACATAAAAAAATGGGTTGGGAGCAGAAGGTACCGTTTGTCCTATATTAGCTGTCTTGTCCCATCTACAATATGAGATATGATTCAACATAACATAAATGGATTGGGAGCAGAAGGTACCGTCTGCTCTATGAGTGTTATTTATAATACCACTTGGAAGCTGTGTACAGGTGGGTGTACAGGTGAGTAAATAAGCTCATACCTCTCCATCTCCGTGACCCTCGTATGTTGATGCGAATACGGCTGCTTCTCTGCATCACTCATGGAATTCCACTTGATAGCTGCAAGCATTCAAACAGTCGCTCTATCTCTAGCAGGAATAGGCGAACAAGCCAATCGTGGCTCTATCGTAAAATATCTACTTGTCACCATGTGAATGATAAAATGTATCAACTTTGATTCGTTCGCAATATCATGTAATAATAGGTAATAGAGCACTTACTTTATGAGAGCTATCTAAAGGAAATACACTATTAGAGGAAAAAATCTTTAAATAGCTGTAAACGTTTAATTCGGCAATACTATATTTTAAGTCCGAATCTCAGCAACAGAAAGAAAGAATGCTTTATGGCTAATAAATACATTAACTCATGTTCTGCAACATAGTTTTATGTGACATTTGGGATCGTTGGAGCCAGTAGGTATGCAGCGGTCAGAAGCGTTGCCTTTCATGCGAGAGGTTGCGAGTTCGAACTGGCACACACCAGGGATTTTTTCCCGCACCTTCCACGATAGGAAATTAAGCAAGACTTTCGTGCTTGAATATTGAGAAAGATTCGTAGTGAACTGGTTTATTATAAAAATATTATATATTCGGGATGTAACAGGGTAATGCTGTACGTGCGACTGACATTTAATTATAAAGTAGCACCAAAAACTCACTTTTCCATTTTCCTTTTTCCTAGTTCAGCGAGACAAAGCTGCTTTTATATGGTTAGTTAATTGGTGAGTTCGTGAGACTCGCATGCTAAATGCTGAGTGGCCACAGATGGTACTTATTTTGAGAATGATTTTTAAATGTAATGTTTACGAAACAATGACACAAAATGGACCTGAGAAACAGTACATGATGTAAATATCTGTTAAATACCGAGGATTTTGCTGACGATTCCTTGGGACAGATCCGGTCTCTCACGGTTTATCCACTTCCTTTGTTCAGTCGCCCATAATATGAAAGAATTCACCGGGCGCTTATGCTTCATGCTCAGGTTTTGCGCGTCTGAGAATACTGCATCTTTTGGAATGGACTCGGGAGCTGAAGACACAGTTGCATGTGCAGTCGATGACAAAGGTACCGTTGATATACGCTGTGTTTCCGCACAAGGGAGTGACGATGCTGGTACGGATGGACTTAACTTTGGCATAGGAGAGCTATGTCGAGTATTATTTTCACTTGTCGTAGCCTTGTGTTGCTGACTTTTCAGCATTTCCGACTTTGGAGAATGAAACATCGGAACAGAGGGCGGTACCAGTTTGGATGGCGAGCGCTCTTGTTTTATACGCTTATAATCAACAGCGAAGATCTCTTTGTCAGTAATGACATTGTGGTCAGTTTCACGATCAGATTCAAGTTTGCCTCGTGCTTGCGATAATTTTTTAGTCTCTGACTGATAGGCTCGTCTCATCAACAAAACATCAGAATCACTATCGCATGACAATTCATTCACAGCTTGTAGGAGTGAGCATTTCTGATGCAATTCATTCAATGCTGATGTTCCACCTTGACCTTCTGTTTCTGTTTGACCACAAATTTCCTTTTTGACACCTATCTTCTCAATTACATGATCACTCATCATGCGTCCTGCAGTCTGCTGACTTGCTGGATCTTCATTATCGCTAACTTCTCCCTGATCAAATACCTTGCGTTTTCTTGACTTCTTTACACCTTGATCATTGTTGTCGAGGTGGTGATCAACACGAGTTCCTACATTCCACCCATGATGATCGTCCAATCTCGTCAACTTGACGAAACAGTCCTTAATGTCATATTCAGGAGTAAGGACGGGAATTGAGGGTTCCATAGAATCCATATCATGTTCCATCGGTGCACTAAATAGATGAATCAGTGTGGCCAAATCAGGCAAATCAGAAGAGATTTCTAGCTGACTAGAATTAATAAACCCATTACTTTTTTGATTGTTAATATATTCATCAAACACATCAACAAGATTAGATATATCGCTTGAGCTTGAATCGACTGCATCGACTTTCCTAATGGGTGTAGCAACACTTTGACGGCCTGAATCTTCTTTCATATGGACCGTTCTTGGTGATGACATTGATTCACCACGAGCAGATTGCTCGGACACCCATCTGAAATTTCATTAAAATGTTATTATGTGAGAAATTACAGTCAAGTAGAGTGACATGTACGTACAGAATTTTGCCTCTGGCACGGTCCTTACAATGTAATACCTCACTCAGCGGTACATCAGAAAAAGAATCAGTATTGCCTACCATTTGATCCCTCTTCTGGTTGATATGGCAGAGTTCCAATTTAGTTCCCCCATTCCCAAACATGGAATTACATTTCAATCCCAAAAAAAAAATTCAATATAAAATTTCATATGCCCGTATTTATTTAAGATTTTTATCTGCGAACGCTCGCTCTTACAAAAATTTACGAGTTGGAAAAATCGACAGGAATAACTACTGTTAACAGAATCAAAATCCACAAATGAAACATGATAAGACCAGCATAGTGCAAATGTACAGTGGTGGGTCCGGGTATAGGTCGGATAAGTCGGGTAAAACGAACAAACTAAGAGGAAAATATTCCAAATACCATAATGATCCATGGTGGACGTTAATTTACTGTAGAGATATGGTTTGCTGTGCTAGCCATATTGTACAATACGAAAACAGTTAACACCTGATTGACTTACTGAAGTCATGGTCAATATATGCGGGAGCATACATGCATACTTTATCAAATTTCAGAGGTAGGGTGGTGAGTGGCGATGCACTGTGTATATGAGAGGAAAAATCAAATTGGGAAAATGGTAGAGAAAATCTTTAAGGGAATAATAGAGACAAAACTCTCACTGTGAACAATAGATGAGACTGAAAAGCCCAAGCCACAATAAAAGCTACCCTAATCATCATACCAGATTAAGAGCACTTGTGTTGATCATGACCTCAGTCAGTCTATTAGGTGTTAATTTAACTCTTTGCGGATGTAACAGTTAGCAGAGTGGTAAGACAGTCTGACCATATCCATGCAGACCCTTTGACGCTTTTCGAACAAAAAACCTTAAACCCTGTCTGCAGTGAGGGGGTGGGTAGCCCTTACAGCATGGTTATGTAAGAACCACGGTAATCAGCCTATTTCTTGAACAATCTTAACTACTTTTTGTAAAATCTTCATAAAAAATAACGCACTACATATAAACTATGACTACTACACCTCGCTGTTGTTCTGTTCAAGGCTGTAATTATGGTTGGTTTGAATAGTGTTCATACACTGACGAAACACGTTTGACACAAATTCTGAATAGGGCGCAATTCTAGACAATTACAACTTTGCAAACGGCTTTTCATTGACAAATTCTATTGGTTAAAAATTAGATCATGTTCTGGGAGTTTCTAGGAATTATCTATTGTCAACTAGAGCCCAAAGAGGCCTCAAGATGCTCACCTGAAAAAAAGAGAAAAAGACAAAACAAGAGGCCAAGAAGGCCATTTTGATATTAGAAGACAACAAGGAGACTGCCTGACATCAAAAACAAGAGGCAAAACTGACCTGAAAATACCCATTAGGATACTGAAACAAGAAAATACAGATTTGTGGAAAAACCTTTACAGAAATCACATCTAATTGCCTAAATAGAAATGCCCTCAACAAATCTAAATGAGACCTACACACACAATATCTGCCGAAGGGCAGAGCTTTTCACTACGTGCAAATAAGATAAATGCTTTCAAATAAAAAAGTCCATAAAAATTACCCCCTTTGCTCCCATGACGATATGCTGAACAATTCGGAAGGATATCAACCTAAGGACAATATCTGCCGAATGGAAGACCGTTGCCATAAGCGGTTCTTGAGAAGATTTTGAAAGAAGAAATATGAACATTGGCAGAAGTTACGGTACTTCTCCTAGCTGCTATGACGATACCATGACCAAATCTATAAGAGGCCAACCCTAGGACAATATCTGCAAAATTGGCAGACCTCTGCGATAAGCGGTTATTGATAAGATTTTTTTAAGCAAAAGTTAACATCGGATGAATGGACAGACGGATAATGGACAAACTCCGATCAGAAAAGCTCACCGAGTGTAAACTCAGGTGAGCTAGACTATAAAAAGGTCTAACAATCATCGTTGATATTCATTTCTACAACAAAGTTGAATTTTGTCCATCTATTCAGACATTTTTCTAAATGATAAGTTACCATACTAGGGTTGAGAAAATTTATAATGCATTACCTGTAAACGGTTAGGTGTTAATTTTATATAATTTAATTGATTACACTATAGTCGTAGATCATTGGGTTATCGTTTCATCTAAAGTGTGTTTGACAGCTCAGCTAATAAGTACACTTTAATCAAATAAATTTCATTTCATTTCATAAATCAATGAGAAATATAAATACCAACTTACTGCGACTTCGTATTGTTGGGTGATGCCATCTGGCTTTCCGCTTTACTTAATTGTTGTATGACGAATCTTACAGGACTGCGAGCTGCACACTTTGACGTGTTTTTCTTAGACCTCTTACAAGAGTCGCGGCCTGTTTTCTGAATTAAATCCTCGTCTAACCTTTCCAAGAGTACACGACAATCTCGAAGTGGTATATTAGAATCGCACTTAATGAGATGAGTTGAGTGATTGCTTCCGCTGGTACTGCCGCATGAAACTGAATCAACATCGCACTCCGTACTAAAGCCTTGGTTATCATTAAATTTCTCCTGTTTCACGAGAAAAACTCCATTCTTATTACTGCTATGGCTAACGTAGGAAGAAACATTTATGTCAGTTTCCTGTTTCACGAGAAAACCTACACTTTTAATACTGCTATGGTTAACATAGGAAGAAACTTTTATGTCAGTCTCCTGTTCAACGAGAAAAACTCCACTCTTATTACTGCTATGGTTAACATAGGAGGAAACATTTATATCAGATCGATTGACAGCTTCAGAATTTTTCACGTTGCCACAATGTTCAAGTAAGCATTTCTTCTCATCTTTAATACATTTTTGCTCAATATCAGCCATACTATCCAAATTACACTGACTGGCTGTTTGAGATTTCAGATTGCTTTCAGAATATTGATTGTCACAAATTTCGATAACTTCATTACTACTCTGCGCAATATTCACAAAACCCTCCAAATTACATTGACTGGCTACTTTAGAAGTCGGGTTGCTTTCAGAATCTTCATCATCGCAAACTTCTATAACCTCATTACTGTTCTGCGCAATATCAGGAAAAACATCCGAATTACATTGACTGGCTACTTCAGAAGTCAGGTTGCTTTCAGAATATTCATCATCGCAAACTTCTATAACCTCATCACTGTTCTGCGCAGTATCAGGAAAAACATCCAAATTACATTGACTGGCTACTTCAGAAGTCAGGTTGCTTTCTGAATATTCATCATCGCAAACTTCTATAACCTCATTTCTGTTCTGCGCAATATCAGGAAAAACATCCAAATTACACTGACTGGCTACTTCAGAAGTCAGGTTGCTTTCAGAATCTTCATCGTCGCAAACTTCTATAACCTCATCACTGTTCTGCGCAATATCAGGAAAAACATCCAAATTACATTGACTGGCTACTTCAGAAGTCACGTTGCTTTCAGAATATTCATTATCGCAAATTTCCACACCGTAACAGCTCTGCTCAATGTCAGCAATGACATCCATATTATATGGACTGCCTGCTTCGGAAAATGTTGAAATACATCCGGAACGCTTTTCTTTGCAACTTTCCAGACCCATATTATTGCAAACTTCAATATCAGTAATGACATTAATATTTAATTGGCTACTAGGTTTAGAAGCTGCAATGCCTCTGAGATTCTCATCCACACAATCACCTGCATCTTTGTGATCTCCATCATTTGACGACACCTCTAACTTCAGATTTGGTACATGGCCACAAATGTTGGACAGTGCCGTTTCACTCTCTCCACTGCGACTATCAGTAACAGAACTGACTTTCATTTCAGTGTTTGATAATTCTTGACCAAAAGATATAGAATCTCTCACCCCATTCTCCAATTTCACATTTGCGTATAATTTGCTAGAAACATTGGACAATTTCATATGACTTTCTGCATTACTCTCAAAGCCACAACGATCTGTATCTGTACTGAATTCCATCTTAACGTCCCTGTCCGAGCCAATGTTCGCTGTATTCTCGAACTCGGATATTTCCTTTTTCAAATAACTGCCATAACCACTAGCATGTACAGGTTTTTCGCAAATATTCCAACAATCCAATTCTAAACTTGCAGTGTTATCAGTGCCATATTCGCTCACTGAAACCATCTTGCCTGTCATGATATCTACATTTGGTGGCTGACTACAGACACTCGTCTCATCCTGTAAGTTGCTCGTGACCACCTCGCTCTTCACATCTTGCAGATCTCTACAGCTCCCGTCACTAAAGCCATCAAAATCTTCGGTTTTAATTACACTGTTACAGTTTTTGCTTGAGGAATTCCGCTCTTCATATGCTATATCGCTCTTCGACATATCACCGTATCCATCAACAGAATACAGATTCTTTGGCAAAGATGGTGATTGAATCGTCAGTTTACCTTCAACCTCTGGATGACTCAATCTGATCTTTTTGGGGATATCTTTTGGCTGATCCATGCTGTCTTTGGCAGTAACAACTTGTTCACCCTTTTCAACACGCTTTAGCATACCGATATTAAATCGGTTAAGAAATTGAACATTTTTACTCCCTTGTGCATTAGAATTGCTTAAGTGAAGCAAACTCCGACTATTACCATTACAGACAACATTCTCACCATTGAGTTGGTTCTTATTCGTGGTGTTCTCGCTAACCGTGGACGGAATTTCATTATTCAGTCTTAATTTATCTTGGACAATCTGTTTCTCTGGAGATGATCTCTTAGGACGTTTCTTTGAAGATAATCTCTTTTGACTTCCACAACTACTCGAGGAATCATCAGAGTCATCACTCTCATCACTCTCGTGTAAGTTCTTTTTGATATCTGGGTTAATCATGCTACGCGTCAATCGTGTAGCGGGAGGAACATCGATAGGAAATGTTAAGTCAATGCCATCAAATTCAGAGTCATCGTCAGAAGTACTAGAATCACTTGAATCCAATCGTCTTTTTGTTTTCCACTCAGGTTGAGGGTGGTATGGAGCAAGTGGTAAATTACTAGATGTATTGGTCTGGCATGAAGACATAAATTTAAGACGATTTAGGCTGCCAGAAGATGCAGGTTGATTAGATATGGTATCACCATTAGTAGCCAAGTGAACAGGTAAAACTTTCGAATTGCCAAGTGGGGAGATATCTGCTTCATTAAACACTCGCAACATGGGACTTGGCATTGATGCATTTCCTTGAACCAATGGTTTTATCACAGAATTTGGTAGCTTCTTATTATTAGGTGCAACAGTGTCATGAGCACAATTATCCAAATTTTCTGCTCGAAGTACATTAGAGACAGAGCTTACAGTGCTGTTTGTCATGAGATTAGTAGCCTTTGATACGGGTACTGCGGATAGCGAAAAATTTGAATTCTGCAGAGGCATTTTTATTGAGGAAAAGGGTGAATTTGATTTCGTTTGTCCCAAGTGATAGCTACAATGTTTGCCCTCACCATCACATACGCCTGATACTACAGGATTTTTACAAGATACAGTCAAATCGAAACTCACAGCAATGTTAGACCGAGCGGAGGCATTGGTTGAAGTAACAACCTGACGCGCATAACTGATATCAGGAGTATTATCTACCTTATAACTATTAATGAGTGATGCATTCGAAGATTTAATCACGGTGATATGATCATTTTTAGATGTAGTCTTAGTTACTACTTTACCAGCAACATGATTAATTCCACCATGAACACTGGCTGCAGGGGTCTCATTATTAGATGCTTCATCCACTTCCCTACAACTATAAGAATCAACATCACATATTGCTGTACCGTTCGTCTCTTCATCTTTAATAATTGGCAATGTTTTAGTCATATTAGCAGTTGCATTCGCCTTTTTTATGATTGTATTGCAAGATGAATTGGTTTGCTTACTCAAATCAACAGCAGCATACGTCATCACTGCATCACTATGACCAGTCCTTTCGCTTATAGACTCATTAAGCCGACGGTTAACATCCGTTTCACGAAGTGCTTTTCGAGCTTTTCTTGCAGCAATAAGCTTGTTGCTTCTTTCCACAATATCATCAATGTTAATTTGTGTGCCATTTTTCAACATAATTACATAATTTTCCTTCTCTACGATGTCCTTGTGAATCAGAAAAATTCTGCTCTCGTTAGGGTGATCCTTGTTATGATGTTGATAAATGCCATCCCGCATAGAAAAACGACGTTGACAAATACCGCATTTAAATGGAAATCCATTGCTGTGTACAAAAACATGTTCTTCTATAAGTGCGCTTCTCTTTGTTTCAAACTCGCATAACAAACATTTGAAGCCACTGAATTTTCTCAGTAAATCCATTGTGAAGAAAAACGGACGTTTGTCACATGGCAGGATAGCTTCTAAATACTCATCCATACTTTGAGGCATTCTGAGTGTCTTCTAGAAATCAAAATTAGGAATGATTGGCTGTCTCAATCATATTCTAAAAACGGTATCTGAAAAAAACCACAATATACGAGGGTAATTAGGATAGCCAATGTGGTTTTATAAGTAGCTGGAGAGAAATGCACAGGAAAAAATGTTTTTCCTGTGCATTTCTCTCCAAAAATGTATGAGATACAGGGAACTTTAGTGTAAAAAATTATAAGCACAACAAAAACCTGTTATAACAATTCTAATTCTCAACACTGTACACCTCCCTACCAAACTACGTTTCCATACATTTCCAATGTATTATTTCAAGTCTACACATATGACAACCTGAATACAAATACTGTTCATAAGAGGCAGGCTCACAACGACTTCATATGATACTAAGTGAAATGAATAAAAGAATTTATGTATTCTTGGTAGCTCTTAATTTCGAGATACGACATACATTTGTACTTTGATTATTTTCTGCACAAAGTTGACTTGGTTGATTAAGTTTACAATGACTCCACTCTTTTAATTCAATGCAGTTGCTTTAGCTTATTTGAAAAGATGGTGACGTATAATTTTACTGAAATATCCAACAAACAGCTGAAAAGTACTACAACTGGAATTTATATAAATAATAGAATCGTAAAAGCACCGTATGAGTACTGTACAGCATTGTATCACATAATAACACAAAAGATTACTTGACTAATCTGCAATGTTTTGTGAGGCAAACCCCATAGTACTATATAGACGATACCCCGATACCCCGTCAGCTAATGGGGCTGGAGAGTCTATATGGATTACAGTCAAGTCGGACACATACAAACTTGAACAAACCAACTTGGATACGCCAAGGTCAACTCAGACATGGACATAAGCTGGCCACAATCACATCATACAAAAACTCGAGTTATGTCAGACATTGCTCAGGATTGTGTATACACTACTACAATAGTATTCCAGTAAGTGACGGGGGTCCAAGATATATGTAACGTAATCGTTATTTTTACGGCGCATTCTTGACTGCGCTGTACATAAATATGTAAAAATACGACGCAAAACTATTTATACTAAATATTATAATACGGCATTAAATGAAAAACGTACCCTACAAAAAAGTTTTAACGTACTGCGCGATTTGAAACATCGCAGAATAGTTAGAAAGAAAAATGAGGCAACACCCTTTGAGACTAAATGAATTTATTCACAAACAAGCTTCCGCATATATGTACTATGCTTCTTCAGCCTTATCGAATGAAAAAAATGTGTTACCTCATTTTCTCTTACTTTACAAGACTAATATGGCTACTTATATTATACATTTTCGCACAATAGTTGGTACTTAATACTTGAGGTATTAAGGGACAAGTGATATTGACTGCTGCATGTGTCAGGTGTCAAGATACACAGTACAGTATCCAGAATCCAGACTTTACAAACACCTGTCTATTTGGTTGATGGTTCATACATTGCTTTACTAATGGATTATATTTACGTTTATTTCGCTTGTTTATTTCTTCGTGAAAATATAATAATTACAAATAAATGTGATATACTGTTGGTTAAGTCCATCGACTTTTTTTATTCATAGATATTTTATGCCTGTGTATCTTCGGAAGTGTAACCAAAATGACTGATAAAAAATTTCCGACTTGACTCGAATATTTGTCCGAGTTCACTAGTACTGTACGTGTCTGACTTGAATCTACTTGTAAGTTGGTCTATGGCCTTCGCACCGATTATGCTGTGAAATAGGCAATATGACATTTGTAACTAGTGTTTCTGATTGTACGGATGAAGATTCATTGTTTGCTCACATTTGACAGGCAGAGCTACAATTATTTTTTATAACTAAATCCAGTGTGTCAAACCACATTGAGGTAGCCAATAATTGATGGTACTAAATACTGTATAGGGGTAAATACCGTAAGGACCGTATGGGGAAGGCAATTATCGTGCGAGAGTCGGAGTATTACAATTTCCCCTGAACATTTTATCTGCCCGAGTCGGTCATTCGAGGCTAGCGTACATCTCCATGAATAGTGCGGGTGATAGCGATTACTTATCTCAACTCACCTGTGTCCCCTCTATTTGTTAATTCCGATGTTTCCTAAAATTCCCGCACAACCGAGACATACATATTTTGAAATAAGGAATCTGTGATGAGATACACTACTACGCACAATTTAATTGTATTTGTAAATATTAATAGATGAAAAACGACAACTCAAACAGGTACCGGACTCAGCTTTAATCTCCATGCATGAAGTAGTGCAGGCGATTGCAATGCTTTAATCTATATATTTCTCTACTAGCCTGTGTCCCCTCTATTTTGGCACTGAAAAATTCAACAAGCCATCGCTAGACTTGTTATTTGATCTCTATTATTATAGAAAAAGTGAAATTGAATAAACACAGCTAGAACAGATGCACCGCAGGCGTTAGAGACATATGAACATATATCTAAACATACATATGAACTGTAGTCCTCAATTATCAGAATTAATCATTCCTTGAGTGATGTTTGTGCATGGATGACCTCTAAACTTCACATAAATCCTAACCAAACTGAACTGCTAGTTATTAGCCCCGACACATAAAAAAAGAGATTCCACATGTGATAATTGATCTCAACGAAAGCAACATTTTGCCCTCCACATATGGTAGGAATTTGGGTGTTATATTTAATTCGCAAATGACTACATGACCATTTCTTCTATTGTCAAAGCAAATAGAAAGCAAGGGAGAATTTTTTTTTCAGAAAAATTTGGTTAAAAAATACTTTAGAACTGGTATTGGACTGCAAATAATAGCAGTGTACTATTTACAGGCCCTATGTGCAACGGGGCACGAGGAAGACAGGTGAGGTGACTAATTACGGGGTATATGTGGCTTTTTTGCCACAAAACAGCTGGAGGTAGACACTTAATGCTAGGTCTTTTGTACGAGCCATCGAGTAAACACTTTTATGTTGTATATTCAAAAAATTATGAATTAAAAGGACTATTTCCAAGTATTTATACGCAGTGTATACACGATGGTATGTTAGTAATATATTATAGAATGTCAATCCAATGACACAATGAAATCAGGTAGAACATTTAGTATCAATTATATTCAGAGTAATAATATCAGTCTGTACTCTGAATGATACTTAATCGTGAGTGCAAGTTCGAGTAAGAGCTGCCTTACTCCAGGGGCAAACATTGTAGGAAACGATCTGTACAGTCTGCTCTCAGTTATCCGACGGAGCCCGTTCTCGGTGTTAGCATCGAATAATGTGTGTTTCAGGTTATGTCAATCTAGACAAATCAACCAGAACTTCAAATTTATTTTCCTATCATAGTTACTTATATACATATTTTACAAGTTTGACTAGTATAACAAGTATATTGTTTGAACGGTATACGGACTTAATCAATGCGTTCTCAAAACCGTTGTGAATACCTAAAATCGTTAGAAGAGAACCAGCCCCTGTAGCTCAGTTAGTGAAGCACCAGACCGGTTAACCTGAAGCTTGTGGGTTCATGCCCCGCCAAAGATTAGTTTTCTCTCTGCATTTCTCTATAGTCACTCCTACAACCAGAATGTCTACTGCATTATAATCATGTCTCTGCAAGTTCAAGTCACACAAAAGTTTATACGTTGAAATGAGTGTCAGGATAATTGAGAGCAGACTGTATTTTAAAGTTTTGATTACGAAAACAAAAATGAAAACGGACATGGCCTCGCACTTATCGTTTTTTCGGTGCTTTATATCCTTTTTTCCAGAGAACGAGTATGGCAGGTCACCTCAAAATGACATCGATAGAGCAACCTTTGCAAAAAAATTAGCCAGAAATTTATAGCCAATCGTGCTTGTTACAGATACCTGTATAGATCGTTGGAGAAGTATAGGGATTTAAAATATCAGTGAACTCTCAAGACGGTGTGAAATACGTAAATGCGTGGAGGAGAGCCTGCTCCTCTAAATCATCCGTACAGTATTTACTCCCGTACAGTATTTAGTACCACCAGCCAGTAATGGCCTAAACAATTGCTTAAACCCAGCCTATTATATGTATTTGTACATACACAAAAAATACTAGGAATAGTAGATCATTTAACAAAATGAGTATAGATCTTACAAACAATGACAAAAATAGGTTGCTACAATTTTAATACTAGTTTATGTCGTTTTGAATATCCCATTGTCATAACAGATCTACACATCTCAAACAGACATAATTGATTAATAAGTTATTTATGTTTCTTAAAACATGTCCTTGATGGTTGTTTCTCTGAAACTGCAACGGAACTATTTGGTATCCCACAAGGCACAGTGGTCAGCCCCCTGCTATTTGTTGATTTGTATCAATGATCTACTTTCTTGTGTCTCATATAATTGCCACCTCTTTGCTTTACAACCCTATCTCTACATCTGACATGGCACACCTGACCTCCACTTGGATAACACCTGGCTGATGTATTTCAACCATGATGAATGTGAGGTGCTTAGTATAACTAACAAGGGGTCAGAAAGGCCTCAAGATGCTCACCTAAAAAAGAGAAAAAGATGAAACAAAAGGCCACCTTGATATTAAAACGAGAAGACAAGGAGACTGACATGAGAAACAAGAGGCCCAAGAGACCTGAAAATACCCATTAAGATAGTAAAAGCAGAAAATACAGATTTGTGGGAAAATCTTGGCAGAAATCACATATAATTGCCTGAATAGAAATGCCCTAAACAAATCTGAATGAGACCTACTGAGACAATATCTGCCAAATGGCAGACATTTGCAACGAGCAGGCATCGAGATAAAGATTTTCAAATAAAAAGATGACAGAAATTATCCCCCTTTGCTCCCATGATGAGATGCTGAACAAATCTGATAGATACTAATCGAAGACTGGCAGACCTATGCGATGAAGGGTTCTTGAGAAATGTATTTTTCAAGTAAAAATACAGACATTGACACAGGTTACTTCCCCTTACTGTCATGACAATATGATGACCAAATCTAGAGGAGACCAACCTATTATTTGCAATAAGTGGTTCTTGAGTTTTGTGATAAAAAAAACAAACATCTATAGAAGTTACTTCCCCTGTCTGCTATGACGACACCATGAACAAATCTAGAAGACAGCAACCCTAGGACAATATCCGCCAAAAATGGCAGACCTCTGCGATAAGGGGTACTGGAGAACATTTTTTAAGAAAATGTTAACATTGGATGGATGGACAGATGGATGGACAAACGCCGATCAGAAAAGCTCACTGAGCTTACGCTCAGGTAAGCTAACGAGATAAAGGATCTTATGACTCCAAATTACATTGACCCAAATCATAATAAATGCTTAAAGTTGACGATAAAGATAAATACCTTGGTGTAATAACCTCGTTAAAGGTTACGTGGAAAGAGCATATTAACAATATAACAATCGCGGATTCTTGCAAAGAAATCTGAGGTATGCCCCTACGGCCCCCAAGGAACGCGTTTGTCAGACCAACATTCGAGTATGCCGCGACTGTGTGAGACCCGCACCAGAAAAATCCCATTGATAAAGTTGAAATGGTACAGTGCAAAGCAGCTCGCTCGCTCTTAAAGGACTGGGATAAAGCCAGCAGCGCCAAAGCCAGCAGCGCCAAAGCCAGCAGCGCCTAAGCCATGCTTAACAACCTTAAATGGAAATCTCTGACGCACCGATGCTACATCAATAAAGCAGTGATTACATACAAAATTCAACATTCAGCTTTTCCAGCCACTACTCCAACCAGATGTCAGGACCATTTTAGTAATATCCAATAATGTTAATAATTCAGGTCATTAATTTTTTCCATCATCTGTTATCATTTAGAATGCACTTTCAGCAGCTGTGGTTGATACACCATCACTGACTGTATGTAGGCCTAAGTCAGGTCTAGCAGACGCTATCCCCACATTATTAAATCACTGATCAATTATAACTTTTTCGACTAAACCAACGCTTTTAATCCTCCTTAAAACTAACCCAACTCCTATTCCATTCTTTTAACTAACATACACACACAATTTATACCATATGTGGGTGATGTGCCTCAAAGCGTAAAAATAGAAATGTCGTTGATTTTAGTAATTCCTACACATAAAATAAAAAATGCTACCCATTTCACTTAATTTATGAGTTAAATATAAATTAACAACATCACTGATGATAAATCATTTTTTTCTTAAAATCGCCTAACCAAACCCTTGAGTGAAACTGAAAGTGTGAGAGTTGGAACAAATCTTGCGGCACGAACAAAATTCTAAAACTAAATAGTCGACAACCAATGTTGCTGAATCGAATAGTGAAAAAAATTGTTCACTCATGTACCAACTATGAACTTACTGTAATCCCCGTGAGAAATATCCCACAAAAGGATTTGAATATTATTGTTATGATTGCCTCGTCAGTTGTTCAGAGCGGAGCACATCTAACAGGCGGCCATGCTAGATTTATGTCACGTGACTGTATACGCGCGCGCGAATTATATATTTATAAATTTCACAATAACCCACTTCACGAAGAAAACATTCACAATATTCAACTTCAAGCTCGAACAACTTTCTCATCTATTGATGTGGAACAGTGAAAGGCGCGCAAATATCCTTGGCTTGTGCGGCTTTTGTGAACACGCAAGACGCAACCCATCCCACTCACGGAACGCTTCTAACCGAGGCTGATTAATATCGTATCCTTTCACGATAAATTTTTGAGAATGAGTACAATTACAATAGACTAGTACATGTTCAACACAAAGGTAGTGACGGCACACGATTTTACCGTGCTGTGACAGCAGTGACTAAATCATTCATACGACTATAGTTTTCCCAAGTAGGCCTACCTACCACACTTACCCAGAGCCCTACGGCTATTGGATTACGTACTAATACGTTAGCTAAACGTTTCGACACGTCCGCTCCTTGTGAAACACTGATTAATCTATTGTAATCTATTGGTCTATATGTTGATTTGGCTAAGAAATGATTTGCTCTGATTCCGTCATAATTATTTAGGAAAGACTTTTAGATTCATAACAATTTCTATGCAAGTTATGACAACCCATATCAACGACAGAGAAGTCTAAAGCAATAATGCTGCTAATAATTTTATTAAAATCCACAATAGCAGTCTATATCTATAATATAATAATTGTACATTAAGACCAACAGATATCTGATCTTTGACAACATGTAAGGCTGTTACCATATTGTGTTGAACATGTTACCGACATAATTTTGAATCTTTTTACCTTTTTTGAAATCGTTTCAGTAACATTGTTATAATAATGCAGCATTCAAGAAATCCTAACAGCGTTGTTTACTCCCGATACTTTTTAATTGCAATTTCAATCATACGCACAAATCTATACAGTAATGTATACACACAGTCACATGTACGAGCAATATCAACTATCATTGAATTTTATTCCAAATATCTGAACCATTAATTAGACAAAATTAAGTATTATTTTGTTCTAAAAGTGAAGCTGAATATTACAAGTACATATCATCTTGATAAAAGATAAGCAGCAAATGGTGGTTTTATTGAACCAAGTTTCTATCTCTAAATCAATTGGCCACTAATTTTTGTTCTTTGTCCATTTTCCTTCCACTTTTCCCAATGCACAACTGAACAGATCTCTTCATGATAATATATTGTACACGTAACTAACTGAAGGTAACTTAGGCCTTCATTTAACGATTAATGCTTACACTGCAGCTTGAGGCTTTTCAGGGATTTTACTTATGTAATGTGTGTTTGCTCAAAATAACAAGTGTGCAAAATTTGAAATCTCAATGGAGAGCTGAATTCATCGATTATACAAATTTGTATAACGTATACTATTAACAGCATAGAATGCAGTATAGAATTTTGTTGCCTATTTTCCAACATAATCCTCCGTTCTATAATGTTAGAGTACATATGTCAGCAAAAAATATATGTTCAAAATTTCTTGGCTAACAAGACAAAAAGGTCGATAGTTAATACAGCTGAATTAACAAAGTAAAAGCAGAAATTGTAACGTACATTTACCTATTTGTATATTTCGTTATCTTATTCAATTTTTGCAACATTTTATTCTCACATAGAACATTGATTCTATGCAATAAGAATTGTAAATTTTCATGACATTCTAAATCTTGAGATTAAAAAATTGTATAAAATTGCAAAATCTTGCACAATTACACTTACATTGATTGAACTGAGACATTAAAGTCATACATGAATAAGGAGTGATGAACTAATATGACTGAATATTGATGCTCCGCCTCATTCCCATACACTCGACGTCATCTATGAATATAGAATTGGACTTGACAGCAATGTCTTCTTCAAGGTCGAGTTTATTTCGCACGAGAGCTTTGTGCGAATCTCGCGCCTGCTCGAGACGCAACCGAAGGTTCGCGATCGAGTCTTGGATTTCGCTGACTTCCTCTATGAGCCGGTACTGGACGGCATCGCGGCAAAGCTCCACGTTCGGCCGATTTGTTCGCGTGTCAAGCCGCGTCTCACTGACCTTGAGCGGCGCATCCTTGTCATCTATCGCCTTCTGTAGCCTTGCGATGTTTAGTTCAGTCTCGCGGATTTGGTCCAAGACCTTTAATCGATATTATAAATAACATTTAATTAATCAATTAAAGTTCTAACTTTTGTAATATCTTTGAGTTTAACATTAAGCGTGTTTACGAGTTTCTCGTCATTTTGAAACAAAATGGTGGGTAATCATCTTCTAGGTATTGACACGGAAAACTCTATAGCTTTACAGAAACAAACACGCAAGTTAAGGAATAAAAGATTCTCAGTATGTGAAGGAAATAAGGAAACCATAAAAAGATGTTGAAAAATCATCAAAAGAATGACTAGTTAACGGTACACTTCAGCCTCGTCCTGCTCTGTCCGGAAATATCTTATCGCCAAACCAAAATGTGTCAAATAAAGCAATCTAGCAAGTCGTGTATTTATAATTATTCAGTGTTGCTCATAAATTTAATTTATGTAACTTTTGGATATCAACAAAAAATCTGGGAAAAAATGTGTTATGCAAATGTTAAAAGTGAAATTTCAATATAACGATGTAATCAACATTGTGGAAAAGGCCCATACTGAGTACAATATGATAGGATGATCGAACCTTGTTAAGATGATCTTCAAGTTTGCTTTTAACATCCTTGCATTCACGGATTCGTCTGTCAAATGCAATGTTCACTAGATCGCACTGCTTCTTGGCATCGTTGTACGTCTGCTGCAAGATGCCATCGATCAAAGATCGCAACTCCACTGAATTCATGCGCGCTTGCTCCCCTTTGTTGATGTTGGTATTAGAATAATCTTGCCATTCATCAGGTGCGACAGAACTGGTGAGATTTTACACAGAAAATATTATTATTCCAAGATAATAATACCAATAATAAGTGCAGGAACCTTGTATATGACCATACTACTATGGTAAACCTACTATGGTATTGGATGATTCGAATTGCTGTCATTATTGTTTGTGTGAGGACAATGATGAATTATTATGCACCGTACTTAGTCGTATTGTCTGTTGACTCATTTCGTATTCAAATTAGTATCAGTGTATGAATTGGTGCAGATTAACATTTAGCATTGATGTTCCATGCTAAAATGTTGATTAATTCAGGACACCGAATAATACAATCGAAACGAATTTTAATCATCACATTTATCCCACCCTAGATATGAGGGTCAACTGTGACACTATCAGTTGACTTGGTATAAGTCAGTTTGAAATTGGAATAATAGACAGATTTCCCTCTCGGAATTATATGCAAATTTAAATATTGTAAATTTACATTTGATGAATCATTTCTTCCTCCGCACAAACAAAATTGTATTTTTGTACAATGCTGCACAGTCAGAACTCTAGAAGAGCCACACATCATATGAATATGATGGATAACAAATCATATGAATTATGAATATGATGGCTAACACATCATATGAATGATGAATATGATGGCTAACACATCATATGAATGTGATGGATAACATCCGATGGATGTGATGGCTAACATATCAATTTCTCTAGATCACAATATATAACGCAGTGCGGTAAGTGGCAGCAGCAACAATAATACAAAACTTACTTTTTCTCGATTTTCGCTGCACCTTCCTTAAAGTGAATATCGTGCGAATTATTACGCAGTTCTTGGCAATATTGGTCGATTTCCAGCGCGTCAAACTTGTCTTTAAGATCCTTCTCGATTTGGTATTTAGCCTTACGGTTCAATCGTACCTGTTCAACAGTTTGTTCAAGCGTTCTTTGGAGCAAATCCATAATTCCCTCTCTGACCTCAACCTCCTTGATGAGTTCCTTTTGCACATCATCATGAACCAGGTCTATTCCAATTCTCCTCTCCCTGAAATATTGCAACAGCATAAACACATTGCAGAAACTGAGCAATTGCTTCCATCATTGACTATGCAGTACAGAGTTATGAAATTTTGCTTTGATAGCAGTTACAGCAAAATGGTGATGTATATAAAATATGTATAAGTGTGTGTACAGTATATATATATATATATATATATATATATATTCAAAAAAAGAATAGAAGTACTCCGGAACATGGTGTGATATCAGGAGGAAAGTAAAAAGAAATAGAGACAAACACTGATATCATGGGTTGATTTTATAATGTAAAAGGTTAGACAGTTCAGTGAATGAATTGAATCTATCATAGTGATTGACTTCTTAGAAAAAAATTGATGAAAAGTTTAACAACTTGAACTCCTATAAAAGAAGCAATGTCAATTTAAAAGTGCAAATAAATTTAGAGATATCAGAAATATTTATTTGTTTGAAATAAAAACAACTAATGCCCATAACGGTTGTAAATTTCTCATTATTTCCAACTGTTTAAACGAGGCCGTTGTTATTTCGTATGGCATTATCGGAATCAAGATTAAATCCATCAACCAGGTATGTAATTGCATTGCCCATGTCGATGTACACCAGCTCTTTAGTCATTGCGACTTCTTGCAGGTATTTAACCCATGATGTGGTGGAAAACTTAAACACATATTGTTCCATTACATGATAATGACATAGCAAAAAGCACATAGCCTTGAGCAACATAGTGTATAAGTCGCAGCAAGAAATATCGCCGCAATGAACAGGGAAAGATAAGTTGATGGGTACTAGGCCCACTGACGCATTAATTCACATGACAGACCTATTTATATATGAAGACATACCTGTTTGCTAGACACTGTCTGGCAATGTGCAACGGTTCTCCACTCCCTTCTATAGCCTTTTCAATACGAACTTTAAATGCCAATAAATCATCAGTTTCCTTGACAACAGCATCCAATTTGTCTTCGAGCTCCTTTTTCCATTCTTTGATATCCCAAATTCGTTGTTCTGCAATTCAAAATCATCATGTGTAGGGATGAGATTTTCTGTGGAAATTTATGTTATACCAAATATGTGGGAAACTTTTTGAACCAGACGGTCACAGCGAGGAAAATGTGTAACAATTTTGGGGCATACACATGACTACACATTACGTCATAAAAATCTCAATTTTTTATGCCTGAAAAGAGTTCACTCAGATCTAAAATTTATAAGGTGATTTTTCACATAAATTCAGCTGACCACCGGCTGGCCACATATTTAGTTATTTAAGCCATTTAACATCATATATACTGGATTTACCAATTTTTTTGTTGACATCTCTCTGAGTTTTCTCAGTTCGTGCTTTTGTATCGTCGCATAGTCGGTCGGACTCAGAAGTAAGTCGCTCAGATGCCATCCGCTCTCCCTCAGCGTTAGCATATTTCGTTAAATTTGAGGTTGTCCATTCAGCATGGTTAAAACGCATCGGTGCTTGCAGTAAACGTGCCATCGTGCTAGATGTAATCCACAGGAAAGACGAAAGTGTTTCTGGATGTGGTGATAGTGTATAAAAATAGTTAAAATCAGAAGCTAAACAGTATATTGCATAAAAATTATGTGCGAGGGCGATGAAACTTGATTCAATTCACAAAATAAATTGGTGCAGTGAACTAGTATGTCCAGCCATGTCACCAGCGATATTATAATGCTATCACTAACCGTAACTAACTCCAACCTAGCCCGGATCGCACTGGTTTACTGAGCCAACCATTTTTCTGGTATACTTTGCCAATTAAAAACCCAACAAATCCAAAAACCTCGCAGTCAAATGTCGCATTTGCTACGAAAAGTACAAAGGTAACATTTTTGTACTGAGAGTTATATCAACACAAACTTTCAGAGAAGTGAAATTCATCAAGTACAATGAGCGGGTAGCCAACTATAATCACACACTTAACCAAAAAGAGACAGAATGCGGAAAGATCCTAACATTGTAAGTAACAAGTGAAAGACAAGTAGAAAAAAGAGAGCGCGATCAAACTCAAAAGCAAAGATGTGTTATACTTGTAGCGGGAATAATACAAGGAATTTTGACAAAGAGGAGAGGTTTGTCTAGCAGTATATGATTAACTAGCGTACAATAAATATAAAATTATATATCGTATTATTAATTTTCGCATCATTACCTGAAGTCTACAATTTTCTGAATGAACCAATTTCGTCGTTTTTTCGCTTTTCTGGGATTGTAGCTCGCTACCAAGTTGAGTCCCTAGCAACAAGAAATTGAGCATAGAAACAGTGTAGCACATTTATTGGTTAATATATTAAAATAAAATATTTGATTGACCAATAAACATCAATGGGATATCCTTGACATTTCCCTAAAATGTGCGTACGAACACGTTGTGAAACCTCTACCTTAAAAACACTGTCGCGGGAACAATTTGACAAGTGGCAGACGACATTTCATTGATCTTCAGTCATCGGACGAGGCCTAGATATTGACATATAAATTAATCAACTAAAAATCAGAACTTCCCTTCTTATTTTTCATTTCAATGGACACGACAAATCATGGATGACAAGGATAAAAAATCAAACACGAAGGGCATAAGGCCCAGATCGTATTGGCCATCTCAAAAGTCAATGAAAGGTGTAATAGCAGGTTTGTAGACCGATCAGTTTACTTAAGTTAATTTTAATCATGAGCCTTAGGCGCACGATTGGGCGTAAACTGGAGAGCTCCTAAACTGAAATAAACTTTTTCAACTTACATATTGCATTATATTAAATATGTATTCTCACAATAAACCACGTTAATGACCTCTTAATAAATTACTAATTAACAATAATGATGGAATTGACTACAGGACAGCATTAAAACTGCACCAAACTCAAGCGTAATTTGAGAGCAGACTGTTAGAGCCTAACAACTTCAATTAGTAAGGACGCGCAATCATTGGCGTCATGGCCTGAATGGGCTCTTGCCGATTACCATATAGATATAGACAGTACTAGGTGGTGTTGTGCTTGTGAGTGTGACCACTCACTTAGCAGCTTGTCTTATAATTCAATTGCAGGTTTTCAATTAGTTAAGGTATACAATGCAACACTTGGCAAAATGTAGTTTATTTATAATATGCATCGTACAGGATTGTTATTGATTTTTGATCCAGTACTGTTATTATATAGGTGGAATCACTGGTGGAATAGAAATATGCATAACATTCCCGACGGAATATGTCAAGACACAATTACAGTTGGATGAGCGATCGGGAGTAAAGAAACGCTACACAGGTCCAATTGACTGTGTCAAGGTTACAGTGCGGGAACACGGTGTCCGCGGTTTATACCGGGGACTGAGTGTATTGCTGTATGGATCTATACCAAAGTCTGCTGTCAGGTGCGTCCTCTTTGTATTTGAAACAGTGTTTCACAAGTCAAAATGAAATACATATCTGAGGATTGTTGTAAAACATATGGCACTGAAATTGATATTTTACTATTTATCATGGTGTATGAGTAGGAATTTGAGAATAATCAATGAGAATTGTGATTTGTGTATCATTTTTAAGTATTTCAGCATTGAATTTCTAATGTTATCTCAATGATTCCATGTCTATTGTCACTTGCAATGGGTATGTGAATTGACATTGATAATATATCCATTCTGGAAGTAGTTACTCCCAAGGTTTTAATATTAACACATAAAAACCTTGTACTGTATATAGCGATAGGCAAAACTGTTACACTCCTGCTAAGAACTTTTTGGGTTCTCTCCCGGCATAGCTCTGCCCCTATTATATAAACACACACAATCTGTCTATAAAATGGTTGGTCCAAAACTACAGTTAATTATGTTGCCTAGCACCACTGGAGTCCACTCAGTTATGTATCTAGTCATAAGTGAGAATGACACGGCGTGTGGGTGTCAAATAATGGGCATGGAGTGGACAGTCATTGAATGTATAAATGTATAGATAGTGGTAGTGGACATGCACAGATAGGCCCATTACTGATAATAAGCTGTCGCTTGTCTATGAAATTTACGCGTGGACTTATTCTAATATAGAAGAAAATAAAGGTGAAAAATAATTAAACTGACTTTCTATTTAGCATCCTACTACACAACCTTCATATTTGGCAATCTCTAAGGTTGAGAAAAAATGTGCAACTGAAATAATTTTATAGATGAGATAATGACGATTTCTTATATTTTATATTTAGCATCTTGCTCTATTTCCGGTAAATTTAGCGTACCTTTTGTCAATGATTCAATATATGTAATGATATTCAGAGGTCGTTGTACCAGTTGCTATTTTTTGTTTAAGTGTACAATAGGTCTCCAACCATTGGATCAGTCAAATGCCATTTGAGTAAGAACCTGCGATAACAAAGACAAAACATTGAATTATTTCAGTACGTGAGTAAGGGAGATACGTACGGATTGCCATTCCGGTATTTGTAGGTTTGGCGCTTTTGAACAGTTCAAGACCTGGTTCGTGGATGAAAGGGGTGTATTGCCTGCTGATAAACGGTTACTGTGCGGATTAGGTATGATCTAATCGATGACGAAGATTTTACATAGCCCGGTCGCTGTAGGAGAACAATTGTATTGTAATAATATTAATGAAGTGATATTTTAGGTGCCGTACAATCCCTTAGTCATTGTTACAAGATGATTCCTACGACACTTTACAATATCAATAAATCTAACATATCGCAAAAAAACAAATAATGACATGGAAAAATGGATGAATCTAGAGTTACACTAGGCCTGACAATATAATGTTAAAGAAAAAACTATATATACACAAGTTTGGAAAAGTGAAATCCAGAAGATTCTGGATCACATAGTAATGCCGTAAGATATAATTTGCAGAATTGTATAAGCTGATACAGTGAACATGGTTAGTAGAAAAAATCATAGACTTCGAGTATTGCATTACAGGTCTCCCGAAAAAAGCTGTCTACTTAGTGATTAGTATCTACCACACTACTACTATACTACTATACCTACAATTTATATAGATAAATATATAACTTGTTAGTTCCTTACAGGATTGTCTATATGCAGAGTTGGATAGAAATGCTCAGGAAAAAACCTATAAACCTATAATTCTATTTGAGATCACATATTTATGGGAAGACCGCAAAAATCAGCCAATCAATTTATAGTCCATCATCATGCTTGTTACAGATATCTGTGTATATCGCTGGCTATGA